>RJWT010015978.1:0-20109 GCA_004365215.1 Cuniculus paca | reverse complement strand
GCATATTCCCAGAAGAAGTGAAATCATCTTACCACAGTGATATATGTGCACCCATGTTTATAGCAGCACAATTTGTAATAGCCAAATCTTGGAAACAACCCAAATGCCCATCAATTGAGGATTGGATAAAGAAGATGTGGTACTTTTATACAATGGAGTACTATTCAGCTATAAAAAATGATCACCTTGAGGCTTTTATTGGTAAATGGATGCGACTTGAGACCATACTCATAAGTGAAAGAAACCAAACACACATGTGTAAACACTGCATGGTCTCCCTAGTGTAAGAAAATGAAAGACTCAATAAGATAGAAAATTCCCGATAAATATGGAGAAAAGGTTCTGAAGTCCAATGGTGCTTTTATTCTTTGATTTGATTGGTTTAAGTCCCTTTCCTACAATTTGATTGCAGTATGTGAGAAGATAGGAGCAGCTTTTTTGAAAAATGGGACACCTAGATAGCCATCGCTGGTTTCTTGTTGGCCAACGTGATTGCCTGTAGTGCTCTTTTGTTTTTTTCTGGTTATGTATTGCTTTGTTTTGTTTGAGTTTACTGTCTGTAAATGTATGAACAACCATTTTGAGGAAAGCAAGAGACACTGGGGTAACCATATTTAATCTCCTGTTGTTATGTTTTGAAGACCTGTGTAGCTTTCTGCGTTCTGTTTTGAAATGCTGTATTGTGTTTGACTCTATTCTGTTTTGTTTTGTTTTTTGTTTTCTTTTGTTCTGTTTTCTTTTGTTTTGTTTTGTTCTATTCTCTGTAAAAAAAAATGAAATACCACGTCTTCTTTATCCATTCCTCTGTTATTGGGCATTTGGGTTGTTTCCAAGATTTGGCTATTACACATTGTGCTGCTATAAATATGGGTGCAAAGATATCACTGTGGTATGTCTTCAACTCTTCAGGGAATATGCCCAGAAGCATATGCCCAATCCTAGCTTTTTGAGGAACTTCCAGACTGATCTCCACAGTGGTTGCACCAGTTTACACTCCCACCAGTAATGCAGAAGAGTTCCTGCTTCCCCACAGCCTCTCCAACATTTGTTATTGGTTTTTTATTGATCTTGGCCATTCTTTCTGGAGTGAGATGGAATCTTAGTGCTGTTTTAATTTGCATTTCTCTAATTACCAGTGATGGTGAACATTTTTTCATGTTTGTAGAAGCACAAAATAGCTAGGTATTTGAAGGCACCTATATGCCCATCAACAGATAAATGGATAAATAAAATACACAATAGAGTATTACCTGCCATAAACAAGGACAAACTTAAATGAATCATTTGTAAGAAAATGGAGGCACTTCGAGACCTTAAAGTTAAGTGAAATAAATCAGACACACAAGCCTAAATATTGCATGGTATCTCTCATTTGAGAAACCCAAAATATAAATAAATTAAAGGGAAAAATAAAACAAACTAGGAAACAGGGAGATAAATCTTTTATAAAACAAAAGGGAAGCAAGAGGAGGGAAGGGAGGAAAAGAAAAATGGAAGATACGGTGTGTTAATGTATCAACTCCTCATGATTAATGTGATCATTACATACTGAAAATATGTATTAATAAAAATAATCCATTATTATTTAACTTTAAACCAATACAGAAGTGAAAAATAAATTTTTTGGCTTTATTTTAAGATTTAGAAGCTTCTAACAAATGCTTTGTTGGTTATTTTTAGGTTATTAGGACTTAATGTGGTTTCCTAGCCAGCAAAAAATGATGCATGGACTTATCATCAGAAATCTCATTACAGCTTATTTCTCATCTCAATGCCCATCAGCATGGCCACATCCACAATTGGAGCCCACTTATAACTGAGCCCTACTCAGTTATAGGAAGGATCACATAGATCCTTTTATAGGTAAATGGATGTGACTTGAGACCATAGCCATTTCTTGCACAGCACTGGGGCTTGTTCTTGAATGTACGCCCAACTTACACACATCGTCTCTGCAATGGTGCCTTTCTTTTGTTTCAGTAACCAACATCATTCCTTCATCTTTCATTTTCCAGAAAATAGATGAAATCTCACTAAAGGTAGTCTCTTTCCCATTATCATTGTTGTTATGTATTAGACATATTAATGTTTCTGTTATTTTTGGTGTCTCAGAAGGGAAAGAAGAAAACAAAAAGCATGTGTTCACACAATATCTTGAACGAAAAGTCAAAGAGTATTTATTTACTGAGCCACTACTGAGTGCAGGCTACATAAAACTTTAGAAGAGGTATTAGTTTGCAAGTAACTTGAAAACTAAATAAATAGCATTCTTATTTTTGTAGTAAGTTGCATTCCCAAATATCATGTTCCAGCAAATGTGTTAGTTTACCCTCTAAAAGCTTGATAAATTAACCATTCTGTTTAAAAAATTATCTTCAGAGTTGTATTACTATTTATACATTTTCTTCTTCTAGAAAGAATTTACAACATGTTGGATTTCAAGATAATCTGGATGAGGTTTATTTCTCATTATAAACAGATGATAGATTCAGCTACAGTTGTATTTCAAAAGAAGAAATAAAATCAATGTATTGTAAATATCCATTTACCTGGTTGGTATAAGTGTGAATTAAAGGAAACAAGAAAGCCAGACAATTACATTCATTCATTCTTGCATTAGGTATGTCTTTTGTTTTGACAATATGCAAGGTTCTTGCTGCCAAGATAAATTTTATGAGGGTGACATTATTTAAAGGGAAAGTTTTCATTCATAAAATGAATTATACTCTATCAAAAGTGTAAATCAGTTTGAGTAGTTATTCAAGTGTATGTCATCATCCTAATGAATAAACACACTGAAACTTTAAGATGTAACACTGTTGTCTAAGCAAAATAGGAAAGAATTATACACTGTTCCAAATCATTCTAAGCTTTCTGTCTTTTACCACATGGTAAGCCAAAGAAAAAAGGCTTTCCATGTTTCCAAATAAATAAGATACCAGATCCCACTTTATGGCTCTGGTATAAGTCACCTAACTTGTTTTGGTTCTTGGTTTCCTCATTGCTATCAAGTACAGTATAATCAACACAATCTCCAATTCTCTCACCTTTCCATTGGCTTCTTTATATTACCAACAAAATAGGCATCTATCCTAAACTTTGCAGTCACACAAACCTAGGTTTGATTTTATGCTCTGACACTTCCTTTCAGTAAACTTGGAAAAATCACAAATATTATCATCTATGAAGTGGAGATAACCCATAGAGCTGTTATAAAAGTTAGAAGAAATGATCCATAAATTGTTTTCCCTGTGCTTCAAACCCAGTAAGCATTTAATTGATTCTAATAGTAGTTAACATTATACTATAAAATATTCAATATCTGCTTGGCTACAGGCTGAAAATATTTCTACTGGCAGGTAAAACATTACTTCATAAGAAAGCCCTGTGTAATCTAACATATCGTAATTATTAAGGGTTTGTTTATATTGAGCTTAAATCTGACTTCTTGGAACTATATTTAATTATTTATAAAAATAACTTTAGCCTAGGTTCCACAAAGAATTCATGAGGTTAAAAACATGGATGGAAAATATTATGTCTATTTTTTCATTAACTTCAAGTGAAAATAATGGTATTTCCTTCCATTATGAACACAGCCACCAAACTACTGTAGGTTGTTACTTTTTCACTAGTAGAAATCAGTTTTTTTAACCAGTAGATTTACTGCAAGTATTTAAAAATAAAGTTTATTAGGTATTACATCTGTCAGATCTTGTCATGTACATATGCCATGTACATATATACAATATACATATATAACTCTACCAAATATTTAACATTTTGTAATTTATTTTAAAATTTCTTTTCTTTTTCAATTGTATAATTTTATTTTGTATTTTAAAACATTATATTGAAAGCAGGTATGGAGGTGCACACCTACAATCCCAGCACTCTGGGAGGCTGAAGTAGGAGGGTTGCAAGTTCAAGTTCAGACTGGGCAATTCATTGACATAGTCACTGAATTTTATTTCTATTTCAAAATAAAAATAAAAAGGGCTGGGGATGTAACTCAAGGAAAAGACCCTGAATACAACCTCCAGACCCCTAAAACACACACATATACAAAGTAAAACACTATACTGAGAAGGAATACATAGGCTTACCTGGTCTGGGGAAAGTATCCAGGACTTGTACACACACACAGAGACAAACAGACATAGAATTAGATACCTCTGCTTTAGAGTAAGGTAAGATACTTCTACTTTGTCTCATTGATGAAACCCTCAGTCTCGACCATGGAATGACAAGACATTCATACTGTCTAAATGTTTGCCTCTCTTCAAAATACATTCCAATGAGTAATGTGATGATATTTGAAGGTGGAGCCATTGGGAGGCATGGCAGTAATCAGGATCAGTGCCTTTGGGAAAGAGGTCAGAGAGACAACCCTTGAGACCCAGTCATTAGGTGCCATCTATGAGCCCAAAGGCATATATAAAATATTTATATATATATATATTTTTATATCTCACATATATAAAATATGCTGACACTGTGAATTTAGACCTCTCAGTCTCCAAGACTGTGAGAAAGAAATTTCTGCTGTTTATAAGATAGTGGTTTATGAGGTCTTGTTATAGCAGCCAGCATGGACTCAGATTTGATTATTCAGATGCTCTTTCTCCTGCCTTTTCTAAATGTCTCTAATTGAAAATGCCTGCAAGCATGCCCCATGGAATGCTAGTCTTCAATATGACTGGGCCAGGGTTTAAAAATGGGGTAATGAAAAGGAAAAATTAATTGATTGAATACCAGAAGCACTGAGGGGAAGGAGAAAAGGAGTAGGTTGCAAGAGGGAGAAGCAACATTTAAATGATTTTAATGAAACAGAGTACTTCTGTCCATGTTAGGGGAAAGCAGTGAGGAGCTACTAGGAAAATAAATAGGACAGGGCAGTGGTGGTGAAATATGGCATGCATGCCACAATGGGCTGTTTTTTATCGCTGAAGGCTCCAAAAGGTTCACCATCACTGAGATAGGGAAAAGTTATGATAGGAAGACTGTAGTAGTGTTAGTAGTTATTATGAGTATGAAAATCATTTCAGGACCTGGGACAGGGTATTCCACCCCCAGTTGCCCTCTATCATGGGTACCTACAAGTCTCATTTGTACATTAAATCTGAGAAGTACTGCCCAAAAAAACCCAGTTCGATTTGCTTAACATTTAACTCTTTCCAAGCTTCCTTCCCACAGATCTCTCCTTTTGTTGTAGCCATTAATGTTCCATGAACTACGACTGTGCAAATTACATTACAGGAAATTGTCCTAGTGTGTCAGTGGTCAGGATATTCTATATGCGGTCTAACTATTATGAAAGCACAATGAACTTGTGCCAGTTTATCTTGTCAACTTGGCTAAATACTTACAAAAAGATGTTTGGATCATGCTATGCTGCCCAGTAATATTCATGGGTGGATGTGCTGTGGGCCCAGTTAGAGGAGACAGGTTATAGGGGACATAGCTTGGGAGAATACATCCCCTACCTACACACTTCCTCAGTGTTCTGCTTCCTTGCTGCCATGAAGTGAGCAGTTTTGTTCCACCATGCCCATCAACCATGATGTTCCTAACTTAGAGTGAGCTGGTCACCTCTGAAACTGTGAGCAAAATAAATCTCTCCTCCTTTAAATTGTACATGTCAGGTATTTAGTACCAGCAACAGTAAAGCAGAGCAATACAGAGCTACTGCTAACTTTCTTGTCTAAGCAATACTATTTCAACTCATATTGATGCTCATTTTCTCAGAGATTCAATTTAGAGGACTTTTAGACCAGTCTTATCATACTGTTGGTTGTTAAAGTATTTGAAGAAAACTATTCTTTTTCACAAGACCTATTCATATATTTAGATTTTTCTATATTTGTGTTGACATTTGGTGCACATATATTAACATCACTTTCTCTTGCTGTTGAATTGTTCCATTTGCCAATATATGGTGACCTTTTTTGTCTCTTCCGATTAGTTTTGGTGTGAAGTCCACTTTGTCCAAAGAAAAAAAATAGCTACTTCTGCTAGCTTTTGGGCTCCAGTTGCATGGAATATCATTTTTCACTTGTTCATTTTTATTTTGTGCTTTTTCACAGATGTTTGCCTCTTTTGAGCAAAATACAGTTGAGTCAAATTTTGTTTTTAGAGCCAATCTACTAGTCTGTTTTTTCATTGGGAAGTTAAGACAATCCTGTCATTGCACTATTTTTGCCAGGGTTGATTCTTGCTTTGCCTATTGTTTGGCTACTCTTTAAATTAGATGTGCTCTTTTCTTTGGGCAGTTTGGTCATGTTTGTATTATTGTTTCTGCTTAGGATTTCATTAAGGACTTTCTTCAATGCTGATTTCATTGTCATATTTCTTTATATTCTTTTTGTTGGGAAAATTCTTTATTTCTACATCATTTTTGAAAGAAAATTTTGCAGGATATAGCAATCTGGATTACTAATTGTTTTCTATTAAAGCTTGAAAAATGTCACACCAGGGTCTCCAGACCTTTAAGGCCTTTAAATTCATCTGAAGGGCTTGCCTTTATAAGTTACTTGATGATTTTCTCTAACAGATTTTAGAACTCTCTCTTGGTGCTGAATTTCTGGGATTTTGACCATGCTGTGTTGTGGAGAGATTCTTTTCTGGTCATTGCTTTTTAAGGTTCTACATGATTCATTTGCCTTGATGTTGAATTCTTTCCCTAGATTTGTAAATTTTTCTGCTATGATTTTGGTGAATAAATTTTTTAGATCTTGTTTCAAATTTTAAATTTTCTTAACTCCTATAATTCTTTGGCTGGCCTTTTTTGAGTCACTTAGCAGTGGCTGGAAGCAGGCGTCCAGTGTTTTATTGTTTCTATGGCGTTACTTAGTATATAATCTACTATATCTATCATATCTTTAAGTCCTAACAGTCCCTCCTTAGATTGGTCATTCCTGCTTCTCATACATTCTATTGAATCTTTCATATCCATGATTTCGACTGATGCCTTTTCATAATCTCTAATTGTTTATTGAAGTAGCCTTTAATATCTTGTATCATCTTTTTAATTCAATCGACTTTTGGTTTATGCTTAAGGCTATTGAACATTTTATTAATTTTATCCTTTATCTGTTTGTTAAACATCTTATGTATTAGTTTATTAGTTTCTTCTTTGATATCTTCAAACATTTTTACCATTTTTTTTTTAGTTCTTTGCCTGAAATTTCCCCTACTTCTGTGGCAGGAGGTCAACTTTTGAAGAGTTAAGAGCTTTCAGAGGCACCTTGTTGTCTAGTTCTGTAATATTTCTACTGCTTTTTGTGCTGAGGGTTGAAGATCAATTAGGGAAGAAAACTCTGTCACTATTGTTGAGATCTCTTAGTGGATGTCTCCATGATATGACCTTCGATTTGGTTGTGCTTTGGCACTCATGTATCCATTTAGCCTACTCAATGTAGTAGGGTAAGTCCTTTGTTATTGTTTGTGTCTAGATGGTTCCCCCAAAGCCTCATGCTCTCATGGAGGCTACTGAATCTATCATTTGTGATTGGTTCATTGCCTAGCACTGGGTTTAGTGCTGGGATTAGCACTGGGATTATCAGTGTGAGTGCTGCACCATCCAGGGGTGGAGCCTGCATACTATATAAGGAAGGGAAAAAGGCGTGTTTTCTCTCTCTTGCAGCTCTTTTCCCTGTTTTCTCTTACCACTTGTGGGTCGCCATGAACAGCTGCCCCCTCAGCCATGCCCCCCTGCCTTGGAGCCAGCTGGGTATGGACTGAAACCTCCAAACTGTAAGAAATACAGTTTTCCTTCCCTAATTTTGGGTATTGGGTATTTTATCTTAGCAACAAGATTAAAGTAACCAAGACATCCCTATCAGTGTATTGCAAGGAAAACATGTATCAGTTACATGAAGATCTACAAAACCAACCTCATAACAATCATACAGTTTAAAACTTGTTTCAACTATTTCACACTTTTTCAGTAACCCAGGGGAACAAAGAAATAGTACTGATGGTGAATAGGCTGGGGTGTGTAGGGTAAGGGAGGGAGAAAATAAAGAAAGAAAATAGTTTTGAAAAAAGGAAAGAAGATAAAAGGCAACAGCAAGAAAAAGAAAGAAAAGAGATAGGACTTTGGTGATATTCTTTTTATATCTGGAATGGAGGGAGACAGGATAGGGTATTTGAGAATTATTTGCAGAAGTGGAAAAAAGGAAGAAAAGGTAGGGCAGTGTAGTTACAGATGAAGAAAGCTGTAAGAATATCACAAGCAATTAATATGCTGATAGAAAGTTTGTCTTTGAATAATTCATATACAACTTTTGGTTTGTGTTTAAGACTATTGAACATTAATTTAACTCTTTATCTGTTTATTGAACACCTTGTATATTAGTTTGTTTCTTTTTTGATCTCTTCAAACATTTTAACCTGAGTTAAAGCTGACATAATCATTAAAGATACTATATAAATAATTCTTATAATTAACTCTTACTCTCCATTTTACTTATGTGAACATCTGGCACGTATCCATATATCATCTGAGAGGAGAAAAATAAAAAAAAATGTCCAACACAATACACAAAAGTGTCCACTCAGTATCATTTATACTGCAGTCAGAATTTCACTAATATGTTCTTCCCCATTAGTTCAAAAATGTAGACTTGGTCTTGGAGCACTTGCAAGGTCTGAGCTCTAGTCCTCTCTGGTAGTACCCAGAAGGCTCAGTGTTTTGACCACTGCTTCAGCTGGTTCCCACTGAAAGACTTGTCCTCTTGCCTAACAGTGAGTGAAGTGGGTGGGGAGGTGCAGACACACTGATCAAATTATTTCACTTCCCCTGCAGGCAGTGCTCCGGTAGGTTGCAGCTATGTTTCTGTGAACAGGACTCACTAGAGGTTTTTGCCTCTGTCTTATAGTCTGACACCTTCAAGTGTATCGGAAGGGGGAAGTGCGCAACAGAACTAGTCACACTCAGTCATCTACTGATATATGAAGGGCCTTTTTCTCTCTCTTTCCTCTTCCCCTCCACTGCTTATGTTTTCTGTCTCTATGCCTCTCAGGGTCAGCATGCTATACAAGACCTTCTCACCACAATGTTTCTCTCTGGCTTTCTGCTCATGCCAAACTCTCTGTCCATGGCTCACCAGTCTCTATCCAGCTTGCAAATCTATTGGCATTTAGGGCTTAGTAAAGGAGGGCACTCCTGCTTGGAATTCAGCAGCATTAGTGGGAAAATTGGTGAGAGCTCACATGAGTGCAGAGTACCACAATATTTAGTGATCAAGGGGAGGGTTCCACACAGGTACCAAGCTCTGTAGCATCTGAGGGGCAGGCAGAATACTACACAGGCACAGAGCTCAGTGGCATTTGGTGGGGAGAAGAATACCTATTCTCCCACTATTCTAGTGCCTTTTATTTACCTGTGACATTGGTCACAGCCACTGCATGTCCCTGGGACACTGTTCCCCAGATCCATGAATGTCTGTCTAGTGCCAGGTCCCTAGTCAAGACTATGCCCTGTTCCTTTCTGTCCCTAGAGGTCACCAGTCCTAACTCAGTCACTGCCCTCTGAGTGATACTCTGACTTGCATTTTCCTTAGTGTCCTGATCTAAAGGCCCATTCACAAATACCTTGCTCACTGTGCTCTTTCTCTAAGTAGGACAAAAGTTAGGACAGGTGAGCACTGGGCAGTTCTGCTAGGCTGGCTGATCACAGTATACTTGGCTTCTTACCTTAGGAGTTTAGGTCTTTTCCCAAGATGGAAATTTGCTTGTACCTGGGTCATAAGCAGTGTCAGCATTGAGAGGAGAACCTTCCTCTTTTTCTAAACCCCCTGGATACCGAAATTTTAGTTCATGTACTTCCTCTTCAAGACACTTTTCTATGTTTGGGTTTTTGTTCTCTCCCCTTGTCTGAGCACCGGCAGTGTCTTCCAAGCATCTCATGAGTGCTGCCACCTCTAGCCAGCTGTTACTATCCCTTTTGTTCCCAAGTGCTTAACAGGAGATATTGCATACCAATTGTACATACTAGTTAGGGGAAAAATCATTTAAATAGCAAGACAATTCTCAAGGGATATAATGTGTTTGGTTAAGCTTAAACCTATACAAAGATAATTGCCATCAGTTTCTATAAAATTTCAATACCAAACAAACTTACTGCCACACACACACAAACACACACACACAAGGACATGAAATCTTATGAGAGAATAAATCAATATAATAACTATGCATGTAAACATGGTTGATGGAGGAGGAAAAAGGGAAGAAGCATATATTCCTGCAACACACCACTTAGAATCACACAGGTCAGCTTTTTATTAAACTTCAGGATGTTGAGGTGTTCTAAAAAACTTCTCCCATAACATTGCTTCTTATAAAATATATTTAGTGTATTAAATATACTTCTATAATTGGTATCATCATAAAAGAAACTACTTGAAGATATTAAGAGAAACCTAGGAAATTATACAATGATCATTTGTATCAAATTTCATGAGTTAGATCTAATTGTCAATGCTTCAGTAGTATTTATTAATTAATTGATACACATTGTCTTCTATTAATGACTTCTCTATTTTATGTAAACTATTTTATCATTTCAACTATAGTTGTCTTCTTATAGTCCCCTCAATATGAAAATGTCTTGCTGTATTAATTTATATTAATATTTTGGTCCCATAATTAAGTTAGCATATGAATCAATGTCTTTTATTGTTTCCCAAGGAAATTAATTTGTTGCATATTACTCATTTTTTTCTTTAATCAAAGTGTATATTAAATATCATGAGCTATTACTAGTATTATATCAAATCATAATCATTTAAAAAGTGTCCTATGGTCAAATAAGTTTGGAAAATGTGTATTCTGAACAAATTTCCCAGTAATTTCTATCAGTGCATGGTACATTCCACAATGGGAACATAATCATGAATTTAAAAATTTTCATGATGGAAAAGATTTGAATATTATCTCATCACTTACTTAAAAGTAAAAGTGAGTCTCCGAGAACTTAAGTGACTGGGGTTGAATTTATCTAGTGATCCGGAATATGGGTGTCTTATTGTTGTCCTCTTTTGGATTTTCTACCTAGTTCTTCATTCTCTAATATCCTAAATAATGAAATTAAAGAGATAAAAGAAGGAGAAGGAGGAAAAGTGTGAGGGGGAGAAAAGAGGGACAGACAGAGGAAGAAAGAGAAGGAGGGAGGGAATGAAAAAGGAAGAAAGGGGCAGAGGGATGGAGAGAAGAAAGGAAGGAATTGTGCCCATCAAGATCAGAAGAGTTGCTTGTTATCACTACAGTATTGCAGAATTGAAAGATTAGATGAAATAAGCTTGCTATTGAACCAAAGTGTTTAAAACTTTATGAAACTCCATAAGTAATTACTTATGCAGAAGAGACATTAAGGACCATAAAATGTACCCTAGAGGTAAACTTTAGATCCTAATAAAGAATGAGATAATAGGGACTCAGCATAGATTAGTGACTCATCTTGAGAAAAACAAATTAAAGTTGAATTTTGAGAATGATTTAAAAATTAGTTAACTCTCATGGCTATGGGACTGTTTGACTCTAAGAAACAAACTTGACTCATGTTATCTTAGGCCTAAGGGAGGAACTTATTAAAAGGTTACATGACTATCTCATAGACCCCAAGGCTCAGAAAGCCACAATACCTCCTGCAGGATTAGCACCTCACTGGATAGCTGCCAAGAATGAAGACAGATATATTCTTTGGCTCTTTTCTCCTTGAGTTCAGTGTTTCACATCTATTTGTACCTCTGGGCATCAGTTTTCCTTTCTTTCTTCTATAAAAATTGCCTCTTGTATTTCAAGCACCAATGAAGAAAGACTAGAATTATGTGCTTGAAATTAAAATTCCTCAGAGGGAACCTGCTCTTCTATCTTGGGTGATGGGTGGGGGACAAGCAACACAGTGGCAGGAGCTTCTGTCTTGTCAGGCAATTATGGAAATAGAACCTCTGGAATGACACCATCAGGAGAATCTCTAGAGAGTTCTAGGGTATAGAAAATAACCAGTGGCAAGGAAATATGTAACTTATTTAAAGCTGAGCATCCTTTAGGAACAGGAAAAGCAAAGGTGCTTGGGAAATGCAGTGAGGAAGACAGTAGAAATACAGAATTCAACCTAGTCTCATGGAATGTCACAAGCCTGTTACAATCCTTGGGTCATAGTCACAGAAAGCTTTGCTCTGGGACTCCATGAACCCAGAATAGGACCAGTGGAGCAATAACTACAGTTTTCACACACTACCTTTACTCACTGGACCTACTTCACCACACTCTAGCCACCTTGTCCAGAATTCCTTCTCTTCAAATTATTGCCAAGTCAAGTATTCATCAGTTTGTATACCAAGAATGCAGGTAATAGTGCAAAAAAGATGAGTTATCCGTAATGGTTGTGATTTAAGCAGATACAGTCTTAGAAATAATTTAATTAGTCCTGATGAACTGGAACCCTAACTGCTTTCATGTGAACAAGGCTACAGTTCAATCCAGGACTAACACTCAGAAGCTGTCTAGCCTCGATCACTGTATCTAACCTGACTCTTGATTTCTCATCAAGATATTAATGATTTCCTCAATGAATTTGTGGGCAAATACATAGGATAATTTTAAATGATAATTATTATTATTCCCATAAAAATACTGAATCTCCAATCCCTACCTTCTCTGCTAAATCCTGATTATAACTAATACAGCCTGTCATGAATCTTGGTTTCTTTCCTACAAGGCATTCACATTTGTGGAGTACCTATATGTACAAGGTGTGATAAAGGAATACAGGGAATGTTTCACTAAAAAACATTTATCATAGTAAAAGTCATACTGTCATTAATTCCCTTCAAAATTTCCCACCTTACTTGAAATATATTCGCAACATCATTCTTGCTACTTTCTGAAGCAGTTCAGAAATTCTTGTTTTGTGAGTGTCCTGAGTGCTACTGTCATGACTGCCTTGATGTCCTGATTCATTCAAAACCTTTACCTTCCGTGGTCACTTTGAGGAAGAACCAGAAGTTGCACAGTGCCGAGTGCAGCAAATAAAGTGGGTGAGAACATACCATACTTTTCTTTATGACCGTACCTCTTCAATGGGTGACACTCAGTGGAATTCACATTTTTCATCATAACTCAGAAAGACACCCATGAAAGAGCATGCCTAGAACTGCTTTAAAAAGTGGTATAAACGAGGGGATAAGTGTGTTCCAAGAGAGAGGAATTATTTTCAGAAGGGATTCGGGGCAATGTGTCTTCTATTACAATTTTGAAAATTTAAACATTCACCTTATGCTTTCATCATACTGTGTACAGAGAATTACCCTGGAAATCACATGGAGAATGATAATTTATGAATCATAGTACTCTGCCCACAAGAAAATTATAGTTAAAATAAACAACACATGGAAGGAAGGAGGGAAAGGAAGGAAGGGAAAGAGGTCAGGAGGGATGGAGGGAGGAATGGAAAGACCAAAGGTTTATCTGCTATGTGTCAGGGTTTTTGCATATATAATCTCAACAAAAGCCAAATTTTAGGTAGGCATTATTGTTCCCAGTTTATACATAGATGAACTCAGAAATGCTAAGGAACTTTTGAGAAACATTTAAAAGGTGATCCGGATAGTGTTATGATCAGATCACAGTAGGAAAGTGGTTTCAACTCTGGAGTTCAGGGCTTTGTGAAGCAGATGACATTTAAGCCGTCCATACGACGTGGGATTGGAGCCCTGGCAGAAACAACAACATGAGCCAGGGTCCTATAGCAGAAAGAAAACAGCAAGGCCTGTCTGACAACTGCTGAGCAACGAGAGCAGTGCCACAGCATTATACACAAAGAGGGAGTAGTCATGGGTAAGAAGGAGGGGCCTACGGGATGGGTAACTCGAATGGTTGGCTACTGGGTTGCAACATTGGTGCAGTTAGTGGAAAACAACTGGAAGTGAACAAAAATGATGCCCTCAAGTCTTTGACTGGAGGCTAAATCTAAGAAACGTTGGTGTGGTGAGCAGATGATAAATATCAAAGCCAAAGATAACAAGAGCTAGGTTTAGGATGGTGGCCTTAAAAGGCAGAAATGATGAAAGTGTGAAAAAAAAATAAGACGGAATCAACAGATCCTGGCATTTGATTGAATGAGCAAGAGAAGAAGCAGCTCAAGATGCCATAGGCTTTGAAAGTAAGAGATTCACACAGTATCTTATACTGAACAAGAAATTCGATCCTTCTCTTTTCTATTCTCTGGGTTTTCTATTTAGCAGTGGGCTAATTTTAAAGCTGTTTTTCTACTAACAAAAATGAAGCATATTGTTTTTATAAACCTTTGCAAAAAATCTGCTGCATTCTGTGGCATGTTTGCAAATAATGCCACATTCTCTAGACAGTTTATGTACAACATACTTCACATTCCTAACAGAGAAACATCACAAAAGTAACATTCTATAACAAATTTATGGAGGTCATTCCTTAAAAGACTATTTTAAAAATAGAAACACATTTGTTAAGAACTGTTAATAATTTGATACTTACACATTAGATGCACGTGTATTTTCCATGTGAGTTTTATTATTCATCTCCAAAGCACATTGTATAGTGACTGTCAACTCCAGCTCCACATTGGCATCACCTGCAGAGCTTTTAATGTTGATGCCTTATGTCCTACCCCAAGGTTCTGGTGCAAATGACCTGGGAGAAGCCTGGGAATTGGGATTTTTTTTTTTACTGCTATGTGGAGCCAAGGCTGAAAACCACTCAGCAATTTAAAAAGCGATTAATTATGTTAGAGATAATTAGGAGAATGAAGTTTGCTATCAAAAAGGACTATCAGCTACATTTACATAATTTGTACATGCAGGATTCCAAATTAGTCTTTCCCTGACATTCAACATAATGTGGGACAAGTTATATCAAGAGGATCTGTTGAACTGAGTGGTCAGAATTGAGAGAACAGATGACTAGAAGAGAAATAAGTAAAGTGTGCAGACTTTTAAAACATTTTTCTCATTCTTTTCTATTGCATTAACAGCCACCCCTGGAAAGCTAGAGCAGTGAGATCTGTCCTCTGCCCCTTTTTGGCTGCTCTACAGACATTGGGTCAGTGGCTGTCTGACCCCAAAGGTAGATCCCAATTTCCTCTATGTGGCATCACAATGGCAGCTGCCATCTTCTGGGTACAGAGGCCAAAATGAGGCTTTGTACACACTTCAACTCAAAAGCAACCAGGAGGGGAAAGCTGACTGGCTCTGCTTCATATTTGGAGGAACTCTGGAAGGTCTGTTTATTCCTGTATCTCCTCTCCCTCCTGTTACATATTGACTCAAATGCCAATTTACTCTATGGCTGAAGGCATTGCCAACAGAAATCTCATATTAAATGTGCCTGTTTCCTAGTCAGGTAAAGCATTTCTTTCCCTTGCTAGGCATTACTAAAGAGAAAACTGCTCTCCTTTCTCTAGCAGGGCTCTGAGAGGGTGGGACAAAGTATACAGTGACAGTCTTGGAGATTTTCTAGGGACCATAGCAGTAAGATGACCTCTGGCTATTCTAAATTGCTCACCTCTATTCCATTACCAAATGTTTCTCTAGTTTGACTTTAGTTTCACTCACTTTTATTAACTTTTTCTACCTCTAGCTTCACTTCTAGAATTCTATTCAATTCTTAAAGTCCAGTTTAAATGCTTATGTCCCCATTTGAACCCACCAATGTAAACCAATACTCCTCTACGCTCTCATCTTTGGTATTGGATTGCTTTGTACTTGCCATTCTTCTTTAGTAGAACTAAGCTTCTCAAAACAGAACTTTTCCTTGTCCAATGCATTCACACAACACAGGACTAATTGCCATATTTTGCTCAAGCCAGGCACACAATAAATCTGATAAATGGGTTGACTGGATCAATTAACATATCAACTCAGAATTCATGGGCAACTAGAATTCCTTTGGTCTTGAAATAACTGATAAGCTAGGGCACAAAAGTACAGAAAGACTCAACAGCTTCCATTAGAATAGGGAAGGCATTAGCTATTCCAGTAAATAATAGACTCGTGGGCTGAAGCAAACATGAATATTTTCAACTAGCTATATCTTGTGGGATTACAGTTGTTCTATTATGACTCTTTAACAGAAGCATATGTTCTTTTCTGAAACATTATTTAAATAAGCTTGGTTTATGCAAATCCCAGTAGTCGCTCCTTGTAACTGCACTGTTGTTATCACTATAATTCTTGGCTTCAAGAAATTAATATATTTTCTGTCAAGGTGACTAGAGAGTCATCACTTATCTCCAAGCCCTGCCTGTGTCATGCACAAGAATGCCTTTCTCCACCTCCCAAGACTGATGTTCTGTATGTTTATTTATGAGATCTTTTTCCAAACTACCATTGCATTCTGATTGCTGGGGGATCTGTGGAGAAAAGACTCTTAATTACTAAAGTTCTCAATTCTAATTTATTTAAGGGTCATCTTAACATTGCTTCCACTGCAACCCAAGGGGTTTTAGCCTATTTACAACTGTTTTGCTTTTACATCAATAATTTTTTGACCCAAATCAACCTTATTCCAATCTGAAAGTCTCACAACATTTGGAGAGGTTTTATTTTTACATATCCTTTGAGCCTGTCCTGTTCTCCAGAATATCTTGTACAGAGCCTTTCAAGTACCCAATGCTCACTACACTAGGGAAAGCACAAATGAAGGCATAAGCGGAGTTTACATTTTGCCAGCAGAAGTCACTGATATCAGAATTTAAAACATGATGATATTTTTTCAGAAAATGGAAACATTGTGGAATTATTTTTATCTCTTTTGAAATCAATCTAAATATCTTGTACACAAAATACTGTCCTTGTTACAACAGATCTTTTGATGTAAATGTCAACTCTTCCAACTAGATTACAAATTATAGAGGAATGATACTTATTAGTTAACACAACGTCTAGCACCTAATAGTAGATGTTCTATAAATATGTATAGTTGAACAGTTGTACATTATGCACTATTTCTCCTTTGAACCTACAGTCTATTCCTAGAAAAAAATCTACTAGGTGAAATTTTAGTGTCCAAGATCAGACAGAACTAATTACACAAATCTAATATCAGAACTAAGCCTTTGGGAAAATTATAATGACCTTCATGGATGCTTTTCTGAACCATGTCCCCTTTCCCATCAAGTACTCATTCATCTTTTATTCACATCAGAAGAGAATCTGGTTCACTCAGTAATACAAAGGTATATTAAGCACAGACAATGAAAGAAAACCAATGTTATGGTATCAAACTAAAAACTTACATCTGCACATCAAAGAAAATCAACAATGAAGAAACAACTCATGGAATGGGAGTTGATAATCAATAAGCAGTTGGTATCAAAACATACTAGGAACTCAACTTCATAGGGAGAAAATAACTCAATTTTAAAAACTTGTCAAAACCCCATATAGACATCTCTTAAAAGAAGATATACAAATGATTTTCAGATGCATTAAAAATGCTCAACAACACCATTCATTGGGAAGATCCAAATTAAAGTTTAATAAGACCTCACAATCACTTCTTGGCCTTTTGGCTAAGATCAAGTGTAGTATAAGACCTACATCGGTTGAAATAGCTATTACCAAAAATGTACCAAAGATAAGTGCTAGTGAGGATGTGGAAAAAGATAATCCTTGAACACTCTTGATAAGAATACACAATCATTATGGAAAATAGTGTGGAAAGACTGCAAAAAATTAAAACTATAGGTCTTTGATCCAGTGAATTTACTTCTGGATATTTATGCAAAGAAAATAAAATCTGTACGTTGAAGAGCGATCTGCATGTTTGCACTCCCATGTTCACTAAAGTATTATTTACAACAACTAAGCTATAACATTAATTGTCCATTGATACATGAATGGATAAAGAAAATATGCTATCATATACCTACAGACACATGGAATACTATTCATTTTTCGGCACTGGGGATTGAACTCATGACCTCGCGCTTGCCAGGCAGGTGCTTAGGCCACTGAACTAGATCCTCGGCATATTATTCATTTTTAAAAATAAAAAATTCTTCCATGTGCAACAATATGAATTCACCTGGAAATCATTATACTAAATGAAATGAATCACACATTTCATTGTACTAAATGAAAATAACAAAAATAGCACATGATCTCACTTATATAGAGAGCACAAAACATGTCAAATTCCTAGAAACAGAGTGAAATGGTGTTTACCAGGGCCATGGAGGGGAGGTGGGGAAGTTAGACTGTAGACTTGTTGGTCAAAAGGCAGAAAGTTTAGATAGATATGATGAATAAGTTGTGGATTCTTTGTATAACATAATGACTGACTTTGATGATGCTTTTGTGTACATAAGAAAATTGATTTGAAGAGAGTGGACTTATTAAGAGAGTAAATTGCTAAGAGAATGTATTTTAAGCATTCTCATTACACACACAAAAGAGAACTATCGTGATGGTGATGGTTATGTTAGTTGACTTCACTGCAGTAATCATTTCACAAAGCATATATACATTTCAAAACATCACATCGTATCCTATCAATATATTCAACTTTTATTCATCAGTTATACTTTCCCATGCCCTCAAAGTTTTATAAGTATTTTATGTTACTTTAGGAATATGCTTGAATCAACTTACTGGTTGCACATTTCACGTATAAGTCACAACATAGTTCTCAAATACTACCTTAAAGAAAGTGTCTCCATCAGCACAGAACTGTACCAACCAGGTTCAAAAGAAAGAACTACTTATAAGAACCACGGTAACAAGTAAAGGATAACAATTTTTGCTATTTGGAAAATCCATCTGTTTTGTTCGCTTACCGTCACTGAAAACAACAGTGCTTATTTTAGTGGGTATTTTAATATTTCTTTGCTTATGTCCAATAAGGACTGAAGTGAGTTGTTTCTTTCCTTTTTCCATTTTAAGTTGAAAGTGTTTTCTTCATATATTGCTACCAGAAGAAGTACCACTTAAGTATGTCACCATTTAAGCCAGCCAATACTACAATGAAACTAACAGCAGTAAAGTTTATTGACAGACCACAAGAGGCCCGACAGCTTTAAAAAAAAATTACATCAGTACCTTCCCATAGCCACTGGCAAAGCATGAAATCTCTGTTGAACTGATTATGCTTGGAGGAAATACAAGAAAGGTTTTCCCAGGATACATTTGAAAGCTGGTGCCTTTTCAAAGAAATCACCTAAAAGAAAACCTGCTTGTTTCAACCAACAAGTCAAGAGACTATTTCTTGCTGTGTTATCACAATGGTCACCAAGTACTAGCTAGGAAGGAGTGATAGGTCACTCAGTGTGTACCAGCAAGATGAAGGAAATAGTCTGCCATTGTTATTTTCAACCCTAATTTCCCAATATTAACAGAGAAGGGTAGTATTTTATAAATATTTCACTCATTCTTCTTTTGTGATCAGACAAGATAAACATATTATCTTTTGCTGTGTAACAAAGGTACCTATTGCTGTGTAACAAAGGTATCTATTGCTGTGTAACAAAGTATCCCAAAATGTAACTCCTTAATGAACAAGCATCTATTACCTCACATAGTCTCAGAAGATCTGGAATTTAGGAGAGGCTTAGTGGGGAAGTTGTGGTTTAGAGTCTCTCAAAACGTTGCAGCCAATTTGCCAGCTGGGGCCACTATCTTCGAAAATTTCCTGAGGCTAAAGAGTCACTTCCAAATGACCCACGTGGCTGCAGGTTGGTCAGTTCTCAGCAGACTGATGGCTGGAGGCTTTTGTCACCTATGGGCCTCTTTTATAACCTGCCTCGGCTTCCTCATAAGTTGGCAGTTGAGGGTTGGCAGTTTCCTCATGAGTTGGCATTCCTCCAGAATGATTTATAAGAGAGGGAGGGAGGGAGGCAGGGAGACAGACAGATAGACAGACAGACAGACAAAGACAAAAGCCAATATGCAAGCCCCAGCCTAACCTACCCTAACCTTAAAAGTGACACACCATTATTACTGCTATATTCTACTGGCCACCGGAGATCAATCCCTGTACCACGTGCTGTGAAAGGGAATGAAACCTAAGTGTAAATACCAGAAGGTGAGGATCACTAGGTACTTACCTTGGAGATTGGCTATTATGGAA
>RJWT010015977.1:0-20111 GCA_004365215.1 Cuniculus paca | reverse complement strand
ACACATGTACAGACACACACACGCAGACACACACACAGACACACACACACACAGATTGAGAAATGTCATCATAAAAACACTCAAGAATGGAAAAGGACAAATGTTCTTTTCTGCCATGCTCCACAAAAAATCTAGCACTAATGTTTGCCACACATTCCCAAGAGCCTGTTGGACTGTAATGGTGCCACCCTTGTTGGAAAAAACAGACTATATGACTCAGTTGGAAACTCCGGTGCTGGGACACATTCTAATGCTTTTTAGACGACAAAGGGAAGGGATTTTTGAGGTCCAAGCATGCTTTAAAGGTGGTGTGCATGATGACATTGCTACCACATGAGAACTTTGTGGTGTGAATAATAAACTCCAGTCCTTAAATTTTTAAAAAAATTTAGCCAAGTTTATGCATGAAAGGAAGTGGTTTTCACCAGGCGTGATGTTTTAAAGATGACAAGGCTCATTGTGTGGATGACCTTATTTTTCAGCTATGTGCTTTGCCACATCTCAAGCAACACTTCATCTACTGTTGCATAGGAAAGGAGTACTCTGTGCCTATTTCCATTAAAAATTTATTGTAATTTCAAACAAGCAGAAAAATTTTCAATAATAGTGCAAAGAACTGCTGTACTCCCTTCACCCAGATTCACCAACTTTAATGTTTTCACTCACTTGCTTTAATATTCTGTCCTCCCATCCATTCATTCAGCCACCCAATGGTCTGTCCCTCCATTTATCCTATCACACTATTTCCTCTCTTGCACAGTGAACATGAGATAAATATATATCCTATGCCTGTATAATTATGATATGATTATATTTTTCTAAATCATTTGAGAGAAAAATGTTGGCAGTTTCTTTTTAGGTCTAAAATGGTTCATGTATATCTCAAGAACATGGACAGTCACTCATGTTGCATGGGTACAATGGTTAAAATGAGATTAAATTTAACACAATTCAATATTTAATCTACAAACTTTTATGCCTTTTGTAGTCATTTTCCTTGGTTCAGAGTCCAATCCAGGGTCTTCCATTCTGCCATTTTTTTAATGACTCAGGTCTTCCTACAGAAACTAAAAGCTGAGAATCGTAAACTTTGTCTTTTATTTGTTGTTTTGAATGGCATTGGTGACTTTTTCTGTAGCATATTCCTCAGTTTGGGTTTATCTAATGTTTCATTATGGTTAGATTGAGGATGCAGTTTTTCTGGAATACAAGGTAAGTGGAATTGGTGTCCTTTTCACTATGATATGTCTTCATTTTGATTCCATGATCAGCGTGCTGAACAAGCTTTTGGAAGCATTATGTTTTAGGTGGCTAGATGACATCTTTTTTGGGTGTGTGGTACTGGGGATTGAATCCAGTACAGGCTGGGCAAGCACTCAACCACTGAGCTATAACCCCAGCCAGGATTTTAAAAATTACTTTGAAAAACACCTTGACTAAACACATTTGAGTTTTATTTTTTCCACATTCTATTGTAGAGCCTTGTGCAGAATCAAGTGGAGACTTTTCCTCCTACCACCTTATTCAAAACCACAGCTTATTATTCATTGATTAAATAATTACGAAATAATCCTCAAACACAATTCTGGTGAAGGTAACAGATGTTACTAAAGGGGAGCAAGAGTGAAATTTAGAAGAACACATAAACACTACGAGTACAATAGTGATAGTTTGCAAAGTTTTTCCCAATAATTGGTGTATACCAGTTCTGGTTGGCCCTTTCAGCCTGTGCAGGTCCTATTCATTCATTTTCCCCCTCATAGTTATTTTTTCTTCCTCCTATTGTTTTCCAGTTTAGTGGGAACATTGGTGCTTCCTGCAGGAAATAGGCTTTATTAAACTCACCCGAAGTTTATAATCGGTTTCCTGAAATTGTCTTGGTCATGTTCATTGTTGAAAACATTCAAAAAAATAAATATTATTATGGACACTTTGGAAGATGTAAAAGTTAAGTGAAGTCAGGTTCTATATCTTTGCTGAAGGAGGACATGCCTGGGTAAACGATTTGCATGGTCCATGAGGGCAAACCCTACGTTCAGGAGGAAAACAACTCTCCTAGGCACTGAACCACGAGAGAAAGCAGCAGCTCAAGGGAAATCCTGTTAAGAAGTAAGCCATACAGTGCCTGCCTGGTGAGTGCAAGGTCCTGAGTTTGATTCCTGATCAAAAAAAAGAAGACGTAAACCATGTCCTCAACAATGTCCTTACAGGAAAACAGCCAACAAGTCATCAGGTTGTTTATGATGAGTTCTCTCCCTGTGATTGATTGCCTAATGCCCAAGCGTAGGGGAGGAAAAGAAGTTCGTCAGGAAGTGACACCGCTCCCTACTAGTCTGGTTTACTTCAAGGCTAACTTGTAGAACATCAGAAGCCGGATTTCTAAATCTTCCTTGGCCATGTCCTCAGACAGCAGTGATGAAGTTTTCTCATCGATTGCAGTGAGGGTTGTATGAGGTAAACCGAGGAAAACCAGGCACTATCCCACCAGTAATGTTGTTAGGAGAAATTAACAAACACAAGTTTTTTTTTTTTTTCAGGAAAAGAACAGAAATGAATGTTTAATCAAAAGTTCAAATAGAGCATGTCCACAATAATTTAGGTGAGAAAAATTTCAAGTAGTTTTACCAGTCTATGACCCTTGCCTTTAGAAATGATCTTTGTAAATCACCTAGTCAGTGTCTAGTTTTGTATAAATTGTGTGTCTGTGTGTTTTTGTGTGTGTAGTTTGTCTTTCTAATAAAATCAGGGTGTGAAATATGCCTCTGCGTAACTTAGTGAGTTTGCAGTCAAGTGTTGTTAGCTACAACCCAGTTAATCATTGGCTATGTGCTGCAAAACACTTTTTCAGCGATTGCCAAAGTATGGAAAAAGAAGCACCAGTACCATCTGCAAACTTGTGAGAAATGTAAATATTCAACTCTATCCTGATCCACTTAGTCAGAAATGCTGGAGCAAGGTCTCAAGGAATATGCACTACCCAGGCCTTGTGGGTGACTTCGCTTTGAGAACCATCACTTTCACAAAAATAACAGAAATCATTTATCCCATTAGAAAAGCCCAATGTGGCCAGTCCTGTTCTTCCTATTTCTGCCTCTAATATCAATTTAGTCTACAGATTTTTTGTATTTATGAAGTTGAAAGCTAAGGGAAGATCAATAAAAGCTACACATAGATCTATGAAAATAGCCTTAGACTGGGGAAGCCAGCAGTGCTCAATCTACTTTTTCTGTTTGTTATCCCAGCAAACAGTGTTTGGGTAGAGACCATGGGTTTTTAGGAGAGAAGGTCAGTTAGGGTGCAGTCACGGGTACTTCCGGGTATTTGAGCAAGAACTGAACCCATTTCCGATTAGCAAAATATTGAAATGTTACTGGGTTTGATGAGTGTGAATATTATAAAAAAATTCTTTTCTTTTTCTTTCTTTCTTTCTTTTTTTTTTTTTTTGGTACTGGGAGTCAAACTCACGACTGCCAGGCAGGTGCTGTGCCTCTGAGCTGTATCCCCAGCCCTATAGAAAAATTCTTGAATGCCATTCACTTACATTTCTATGAATTAGTTCTTCTGGAGCCTTTGGTAGTCCCCGAAGAATAACAAATTTCTAGTTGCTCCTCTGTAACCAGCATCGCCCTTTGAAACTACACTAGTGTACTCAACAGGAAACAGTGGGTATCCATCGTTTCAGCTTGCTCGGGCTGCACTGAGTGAAGAGTTGCTTTGCGTCACATAAAAAATATAATAAGGTTAAGTTAAATGTATAATAATTTTAATAATTTTAACTTATGAGATTACTTTACAATGTAACATGAGCATCTGCTTCATAACAGTCAACTCCTGTGTCTAGCAATTACAAGTATGGGGAAGTGAAATATTATAATTGGTGTTTTCCTTGCCACGTCAAGCAAGAAACATAGCATTGGATGCACTGGGTTTCTTTCAGACAATGTGTGGTAGGCAGGGGGCAGAGTTAGCACTACACCACCCTCCCTTCTGCACCATCCTGAGGCTGGCATGGTCCATGCTCAAGTCCCGGGCCACTGAGTCACAAGTGATTACTAGCCGTCCAGCGCTGCGTATGGCCTGCAGTCTGCTCTGCTCAGTCTTAAACAGTACTTAGGCAAACATGGGGTCTGAACAAGGACAGGAAGGGCCTCTTCCAAACAAAGCAGGGTGACTGATTTGCTTTTGTTGTAGGAGGCTGATTCCTGACCCACACACTCAGGCTGCTAAGTATTAGAGGTGGTGCTGAATTCAGATTCTCAAGCAGAGGTGATAAAAGAGGTTGGATGCTTACTCATTTCATAGTATGTGTTTAAAAGGAAGAGAAAGCTAGTCAAAAACAAAAAGATAACGGAAGAAAGGAAAAGGGGAAAGTGTCGTTTTTATTTTCTTTTTGTCCAGATCTTTTCGCCACCCTGGAAAGGAGAGAACGGGGCCCTCTCCCGTGCTGGGAGCCCATCTCAGTCACACTGCTCAGCATCAGAAATGCAAACTCAGAAGGGACCAGCTCTGAGTACATGGGTGGCTTAGCAGGTGCGTTTTTAAAAGACAGGTCTTTAATCCTAATCTCATGCAAAGGTGGGAAACTCTAGGAATATAATTGCTTTTCAGGTTAGGAGGAACATTCAACAGTAAATTTTAGAAAAAAACTGATTACCTTTAATTCTAAATTTGGCTCGTTTAGTTAAATGTCATAGCCATTTCTAAAAGGAAGAAAGAGTGCATTGGTATCTTCAAACTTGCAGCAGGCTTTTCGGTTTTCCATTTTTAAAAACTTACTTAGTTTTTACAATATGAAAATTATAGACAGAGTGACATTTAAACCTTTGCTTTTCATAGCATTTCACACTTACACCATTTTAAAAGACAGCTATTAACATTTACAAAAATCTTTCAGAAACCAAATGTTCTAACACACAGAATTCCAATTATACTGTGTAAGAGGGTTATCAACCATTCTTCTACAAGAATACTTTGAAGTGTCTGGTATTAAACCAAGAGCTAAAATGTCAGTTGCACATAGACAATAAATTAGGGTTTATAAAATCTTGTAAGATTTATTTAATATTACAATTTTGACCTTTAGGTTGTCTTCACCATAGCTTACTTAAGTTTCTCTTTCTCTCCCTCTCTGTCTCTTTCTCTCTCTGTAATTTTATGTGAATGTTAAACAAAGCCTGTGTTGCAAATTATTATTCAAAGTTATGTGACCCTTCACGCTCTTGGAAACTGTGACCCAAGCTTTACCAGCTCCTTGGCTGTCTCCTGTTCAGGCTAACAGAATTGTGGGAGGCACTGCGCATTTGCCAACAGAGCACCCCAGTGGATTCATCAGCAGAATGCTAACCCTTGGCAGCCTATCCTTGGAGGAAAAGTCTGCCTATCTCTTTAGAACTGATTCTTTACTGTAAGGGCCTTTCTCAGACTTCTCAGCTATTCAGCTAGGGAGATAAAAGAAAATATGCTCCATATTTATTATGCTTGCAATTCAGAATGAGACTTAGTAAAATTAGCAGAAAATTTTTCAAAAGAAATTTTGATCATTTCCATGGTGAAAAAAAGAAGCAGAGAATTTCTCTCACAGAATGGGCTCTTGACCAGATACTATCCCTCTCATATCTCACGGGAGGCTACTGCAAATAAACTGTTTTCATCATTGGGCACTTTTCCCAGAAATGTGGGAAATGTGGAAGGGAGAGAGGAAATAGTAGAATAAAGAAGTAAATAGTCAGTCATTTTGTTCTTCTCCATTTGTGACAGTGTTGAGTACTGCTCTTTGTTCCACACATTGGAAAGTATCCAGAACCAATGTAGCATGGTGGAATGCTTTTCTCAACCAGTAAGTAGATCATCATATATCAGCAAATACTTATGTAGACCAGACTTTATTCTGAGTGTGTTACAAATTCACTTCTCATAAGGAGCCTGGGATTTACTGGTGAGGAAGCAAGACATGGGAAGGTCTAAGTGATTGGCTCAGTGTTAAATAGGAGATGATGCGACTATAATTTGTATCCAGGCGGTCTGGTTTCAGAGTCTTTGTACTGTATTAGAGATATTCTCCTTCTGAGGACCACCCTATACAGGTGAGTTAAGAAACTTTTTTCCGTTTGTTTCTTTTTTATAAGAATCTCTTTGGTTTTGTCTTGTAATGTGCAGCTACTTTGAAGATAACCATACACAGTAACTATTATTACTCTTATTATTTGAGTATGAAAATGTTTTAATTTTTCATAAAATTAAAAGAAAACTATGCAAGCATATTAAAATTTTGCAAAACATTTTTTTTTTGCCATCAATCTGTGAAGTCACAAATGAAATAAGGTCATCTACTTGAGTCTTTATAGAAATCATTTTGTCACCTGCTTTTGAAAGCAGTTTTGCCCTGAAGCCAAGAGTAACAAGCAAAATCTAATAGAGAGGAATTGCTTCAGTTGGTGGTTCTCTTCAGCCAACTGCCAAGTCAGAAGCCTGTGAAAAACTTGCAGCTGATGCATTAATGACTTCTCATTTCAGGCAGATATGACTTTTTTCTATATTTTTGTTAAACAACATATTGTGACATATTGTGTGAGCACATTTCTGAATGTTAGTTTCTAAGATAAGTCTGTGTAAAAAAATAAATCTGTATTCATGAACCTGAGGAAGGGGATCTTGCACTGCCAGACTACATTTTATTTTATTTTTTATTTTTTTGGCACCGGGAATTGAACTCATGACCTCACACTTGACAGGCAAGTGCTTAGGCCACTGAGCTAGATCCCCGGCCCTAGACTACATTTTATAATTGTGTTACAAATCAAATCCTATTTCAGTGAAACCCCTAAAGGACTCAAGATTTCTTATGTCCAGCTGATGGATCACTTACTTTAAGTAGTATTCTATAAAACACAATTCTAATGTAACTGAAGAATTGGGTCACTTCCTTGGAGCCCACTGAAAAACACTTGGCACTTTGCCATCAGGTAGGCACTAGATACCTAATTGCCTATTCATCCATCCATATTCATTGAGATCTACTTAAAATCTGTTGGATATACAGTGATTTCAATCCCTTATGCACTTCTGCATGGGGCTCCTATCCATTTCACACACTGGGTAACAAACACTTCATGTATGGATGAGCAAGTTTTGTGGAAACCACCCAAGCTAC
Organism: Cuniculus paca; assembly: GCA_004365215.1. Taxonomy (NCBI): domain Eukaryota; kingdom Metazoa; phylum Chordata; class Mammalia; order Rodentia; family Cuniculidae; genus Cuniculus; species Cuniculus paca. The sequence goes on along the minus strand of RJWT010015977.1, from coordinate 12,961 downwards.
GATCCTTCATTATGGGAGCTGAAAGGGATCGAAGAGCTCTCCTCAAAATATGTTTGTAGCATAACAAAGGAAATTAAGAATGAGCAGCAAACACAGGAGGAGCTCTGTGTTTTCCCCTGTTCTGATGAAAAGCAAGGTATAAATTTTTCTTTCGTAAAGAGAATCTGTTTGTGTACAGGAAGCTTTCATTTGTAGAAGTGTTCTCCTCTCCTAGGAAGAAAATGACTCGGAAGATAATTCTTAGAGCTGAGTTGACTGAGTCTCTTTAACAAAGTCTTACTTGTACATTTCCTAATCACTTTCCCACAAGGTAGCCTTCACAGAGGCTCAACTCTCTTTTTCCTTGTCTTTCTAGTTATTTATTTACTTACACAAGTTTGCAGTACATAATGATCATGTTCCTTGTGGGGAGTTGGTACATGTATATAACATATTTTCATTCTTTTTCATACCTACCTCTTTCCTCCTCCTACTTCTTTCAACTCTTGGTCCCCTTTCCACCTGCAAAAACTCTATTTTCTTTTCTTCTTTAATTCTTTTTTACGTCAACCTCTTCTCCCTCCCCTTTCTCCTCCTCTCCCCATCTCTTATTTCCCCTCCCTTTGAAAAACATCTTCCTACCTTTTCTCCACATTTGACTGCTCTTTGCTAAAGTGGTATAGAAGCCCCCAGGTCTAAATGCCCCTTGGGGAATTTCACTTTTTTCCTTAACACCTCCTCCATCTGTGTTCATATGAAAATGAATCTTCTGTCCTGTTGTCATCTGACAGTGTAACTCACAATCATCATTACTGAACACAAGAAGGAAGGAAGAGTTTCGCTGCTCTGCAGTCTCTTCAAGGTTAAACTTTTGTGTGCTAGAAACCTCCACATACATTACCACCAGCAACAACCTTTGATAATAGGAATTCTTAGCATGTGGGAGCCCTTATTTCAGGAAGTCATTTACAATGAAAAAAAATCAACTCTTTAATTATTTTTAAAAAGTCAATTCTTGAGCCTTATACATACATAAATAGGAACTTGAGTTAAATATTTCATTTAATTCATTTATGAGGAAATTGATATGTTTCAACCAGTTCAAGGGAGATATTCTTTTAAGGTTTATTTGCGTATCAAACAGGGTGAAACAGATGTGTAAATGGAGGCACCAGTGGCCTCTTCCATAGCAGGAGAAAGTAAGTTGAACCATCACTGGCAAAATTTACATAGCTGAGAATTATCTTGCATGGCTATCAGTTGTCTAGAACTTGCAGATCTGTAAGGTGCTCAAAAACACTGAAAGACTAGAATCAGATGACCTGGAAAGGTGTGATCTGGAGAATGAATTTTCAATTGAAGCATACAGTTTTTCTCTTACTGTTATGACTTGTATATAGATGCCACCCCCCAAGCCTCATGCAGTCATGGAAGTGGCTGAATCTAGCATTTGTGACTGACTCATTGTTTGGTGCTGGGATTGGCAGTGTGAGTCCTGCACCCACCCAGGGATGGAGCCAACATACAATGTTGGGGTCAGAATGGGGGCGTGTTTTTCCCTCTTTGGTGTGGTTTCCCCTTACCCCTTGCAGCCACCATGAATGGCTGCGCCCTCAGCCACACCACCCTGTCTTGGAACCAGCTGAGTATGGACTGAAACCCCCAAAACTGTAAGGAATAAACCTCTCCTTCCTTCACTTTGGGTGTCAGGTATTTTGTTTCAACAACGAGTGAAAAAGTAACCAAGACACTTACTAGATCAAAGTCCTTTTGGAAACCCAGAAAAGGAATTAGAAATGGATCTATTTGTATTCTCCTACGGTCTGAGTAGTTACAAATCTCCTACCTCCATCCTTCATTTTTGTATTACTTCTCACTGGTATAGGTTCAGAAGCTTTTTACTTAATCTCTCTTCTCCAAGAATCTTTTTCCTCCAGTTTGCCCTGCATACTATGGCCAGTTTTATATATCCTACAGCGCTTCCGTGACTAGCACAATCTCTGTAAAAATCACAAATAGTTTCTTGGGGCTTGTAGATAATATTTGAAAATGCTAGCCTGTCTACTAAGATCTAATCCTGAAAAACAAGTTTGTTGGCTTAAATAAAAGAAGAACTTTTTAGAAAATGAAATTGGGCAGATCCCCAATTTACCAGGAAGGCAGAAACAAGCTCAGAAGTTTATGCTGCTAGAACGAATTCTCACAATCATGTCATGGACCTGGTTGAAAGAGAACATAACTTCTACTACCTTGACAACTAACAAAGCTGGTCCTCAGCACTGGGGTAGTTTCTGTGCAGTGATAATGCTACTGCCCCATGTACTCAGTTCTGTGGCCATCGCCAACACGATAGTCTTTTCTCTCCTGTTCTTGCTTCTTGACTATTCAAAGTCAAGCAGGTGGGTGTGCCTAATATTAAAATATAGTTCACCAGGGAGTTTGAGAAAGAGGATAGGCAGATTGGCCAAGCATTTAATGGCATGTGACATGAGCCTCCTTCTATGACTCAGAAGTGAAAACATCCAGGGAATTTCCATGAAAAAGGGAAATGGTGTAGATGCTGATCAAAGGATAAATACTAGGGCTCACTCTTTTCCGGAGCTAATGCCCTGCTACCTACACTACTGTATCCTGTAAACCAACAGCATGAAAGAAACCATCCAGTTACTGTTCTATTTGGCACAATTTTTTTTATTTGGTACAATTTTAATGATACCTATGTTTCAGCACTGTGCTTGGTAATGGAAATAGAGAAATAGCTAATACTTGAGTGAGATTATAGTCTAGGTGGGGGACATATACAAATAAGCAAGCAATGGCAAGCCTGTTCTGTAAAAGCAGTAAACTCGTTGGCTTTGTGAATGTCCTCAAAGGATATTACCTGGTGGTGGTGAGGTTTCTTCCCACATTCTAGACCATGTAGACATGAGCAAAGATTGCTGGGAGCCTTTCTCTTTTTCTGGCCCCCCATGAAGCCAGGCACTTCTGTGCCTCCTAGCATCATTTCCGTCCTGTAACCAGCGTGTGTGTGTTTACTGGCTACTCAGCCTGTGTATCTGAGGTAAAGCTGCATTCACATCTTGCCAATAGCATCTCCCTGTGAGATGAAAGACTTTAACCTAAGCTTTTCCCTGTGACTCTGTGGAAGTGGTCATTTCTCTACTCAAAGCCCTCTCTACTATTTGTGCCTCCGATGATTTACCACAGTTAGACTTTACTGCAGTAATCCCAGTTTGACTTTATATTTTAGGACATGGTTCTTTAAAGAGTGTGTGTGTGTGTGTGTGTGTGTTCATATGATCTGAAACTCTTAAAGGATGATTTCTTAAACTACATACACTGCCACAGGCCGTGGCTGAAATTGGAAGACGGTGGCTGTGCTTACTCACAATCTCAGCAGCTGAATGCTTGCCAGGAAATATTGGTATTTTTTTCCCACTACTTCTGAATGATTTTGCCAGAGGGAGATTCAGAAAGTATCAATGACTTTTTAAGCTGCATTGTTGTAAAATTTGTCTTATATGGCACAGAGCAGTGGTGCCCGATGTGAGGATTTGCGTCTGTGTCTCTCTTAGACTGTAAGTTCCCGGAGGCCAGTGTCTCTGACTCACTCTTATAAGACTCAAAGTCTCCATCAAAATGCCTCAAACTTAAGAAACTGATGTCAAGTACATGAATAATTGCAGAAACGGTCTTCTTACTAATAAAGAAATTAGTAACCTGCATTTCACAGGATGATCTGATCTACTTGATGTTTTCACACAGCCTGCAGTGTCACCACCACCCATCCCTTCCAAGGGCTGACTCCCTTCCAAGGGCTCAAGTAGATGGCAGTTCCTGGGCCCGGGCCCAGTTGCTTGCTGCCTTTCAGGCTTTCTGAGCAGGTGAGGAATGAAATGAGCTAGTGACGAGTAAAGGGATTGGAAAAAGCATACTGTAGTCCATTCCTTCTTAGCTTTCATGGAACTGGATTACCTCCTAGGAAATTAAAACAAAAAACAAAAAAAAGGAAATGACTTCACAACTGCTAGTTCCTGAAACTGTGCTATTTTTGCATAGGCTCTTTATAAAGATATTGTTTCTCTACTTGCCAACTACCTAAATATTAAATATTTAGCACCTTTCATATAGTTGTGTGGATAAAGCAAGCATGCTCATTCAAATAGAAAATCTACTTATGCAGTCCTTCTTGAGTATCAACAGGGGATTGATTCCAGGAATCTCCTGGGATACCCAACGCTGAGGACCCTGAAGTACATTTGTCTATAATGTACACATGCCTCCCTGTATATTTTAAATCATGTGTCGGTTACTTGAAATACCGTATAACATGTAAATGCTGTGGGAATAGTTGCTACGGGTGTTGCATAGGGAATGCTGAGCAGTAAAAAGAAGCCAGTGCATATTCAGGATAGACGCAGTTTCCCCCCAGTATGTTCAACATCAAGGTGGTGGAGCCCAGTGGAAGTGGACCCTATAAAAGTAGAACCCACGGAAATAGAAAAAAAGCGGCTCAGGAGGAAGCCAGATTGTGGCGGTGAAATTGGAAGAGGGTGACTGGACTTACAGACAACCACAGCGGTGGCTGGCACGGCAAGGCGTGCTACGTATGCATGTCTAGGAAACTGGAACTTCTGTCTCAGCAAAACTTTCTCTGACATGTCTTTTCTGGCCTTTGCCTAGCACGGCAGTTTTCTGTTTCTGTCTTAGTGAAATCTTGTGTCTTATGCAAATGTCTAAGACAGTTGTTGGCCCGTTCGTTTGAATCTTTTTTGTGCCTCCTTAGTGAATCCTCATCATCAACAGTACCTAGAGCATAGGAAGCACTCAGTAAACACTAAATCCTTCGATTGATTGGTGCTTTAATAAATTCAGAAGCTCAAATGGTCCCTCAGTTCTACTCCATATTTTTTTCCAAGTGTCTGGCCCTAGACATGTCCTACTCACTTACTACTAAATAGTTATTTGGGAACTTTGGTAACTTATCCCAGGGACTCATTCACAAAGCCCCTTCTTTGGTTAGGAATTCTTTTAATTTTTTTTTTTTTTTGCTCACCCTCCATTTCTCTTACTCTCACATATGAAAGTCAGTCTCCTCATGTAAGATTTTGAGTGAGATTTCTTCTTCTTTCCTAAGGACATTGTTTCTTAGATGAACCTTTCTGTCGTATTGGTCATTTTTAGCAAATCTGCATGACCCTCTAGCTATACAGTCTTCTGTTCCCTTCTTTTTACTGTCTCATTTGATTCTCTTATTATGTGTCACCTCCAGCATCGATCTCACGAGTCTTGTCCTAAAACTGCTTCCCTGCCTGTGTTTTCTGCTCTTGTAGACAATCATCTTCTAGTCACTAAAGCCAGGGTAAACCTGGGCTTCATGCCTCGCCTTCAGTCAGTAACACAAGTCTGTCAGTTCTGCTTCAGAAATATTTCTTTAGTGTGTTCCTTTCCTTCTAGCCACACAATAACAACCTTTGTATAGACTTTAATTATTTTTCACCCAGATTACTTCTGTATTATTGTTTTCTGGTTGCTCTTCTTTCCCTCAAACATAGCTTCCTCACAACTGCCTGAGAGCTCTTTGTCAAACATTCAGTCTGTGTGATGACCACATTGTTCAATACGTGGAGAATAGAGCACAGACTCCATAAATTACAGCATGGGACGCACTGGGCCTTCAGTCTTGCCTACTAGGCTCATCTCACGCCATACCCCCATAGACCCATGTTTGTCTGCTAATTAGACCCTTTCTTTAAGCTCTGGATTTCTGAGCAAAACATTCTTTCCACTTAGAAAACCTCTGTAGCTCTCCCTCTTAATCTTATCTTCTTGGCTCATTTAAAAGGCTCTGTCTTAGGGCTTGCCTGGCAAGTGCAAGGTCATGAGTTTGATCCCCAGTACCAAAAAAAAAAAAAAAAAAGAAATAAATAAAAAATAAAAAAGGGTTCTTTCTGGAACAGCCCATGAACTAACAGGACAAACTCGTCCTCAAGTTCCTAGTACATGCCCTTTTCTATTCCCTAGGATGTATTTATTACAAAAAATTGTAACTTTCTGCTTACTTACCTTTTCCCTCCAAATAGAATAGGAGCTCCTGGCTTCCATTAGTTCCTACCCCTAATCCCCAGCAAAGCATCCAACATGTAGGTGCTTCAACATTTGTTGAAATAATGAAGACATCATCTGACCTTTGTTCCATTTAGTCTGGAGATGACACCACGTTCTGCTGGTTTAGCTGTTGCGCTACTTGGTCCGAGCGTCTGTCCCTTCCATCCTACCCCATTACCTCCTTTCTAGCTGAGACCTTATTAGGTTTCACACAGTCCTACATTTCTTTTCCAGCTTGCATCCCGATTTTTACTCATTTTATCTTTCTTCAAGTATAAATGTTTAAGTGTCACTCAGTAAAACTTGTGAGCATAAAATTTTGTCTATCTGTTCATACGCTGTATTGCTTGGATTCTTCTATGATAATTATATGAAAGACACCCTGATAGGTGTGCAGAGTCTCAGCTGCACAACCGAAATGGGGTTGTGGGAGTTAAATTCTAAGAAGGCCCCACAGATACCTACTTGTGATGCTTGTACCCTTGTGTGGTTCCTCCCATATTGCAAAAGGGTTGGACAAATAGTAGTGTTGACAAATAGTAGTGTTACGTCATTGCCAAGATTAGATCCACACGAAGAATGACTGAGGTCCTTGGCTGATAGTCACTTGAGTTTAGAAGTGGATCGGCCAGCTCCAGACAATCCTTAGATGTCTGCAGCTAACACTCAACAGATACCTTGATTGTAGCCCAGGAGAAATCCTGAAGCTCATCTAAGCTGTCCCAGGATTCCTGAGTCCCAGAAACTGTGAAATAATAGTAGTTTGCCTATGAAGCCGTTATTATTCCATCTGTTATGCAGCACAAATATAGTAGTCCTGATGCTTATTTCCCATGGCCTTCCCCATGCTCTCCTAACCTGTATGTGCTAAAGCACCCATCGAACGGGAAGTGGTCCTTTTTCCTCAAACAGGGTCAAAGGATATGGACTTCTGCCTCCACACCTTTTTTTCTAGGATGCATTTTCATCCAAACTGTCCTTTTCTCCCACCTCCACTTGCCAACATCATTGCCTTCTTTAAAGATCAGCTCGTGTTGCATCTCTACCTTAGCACATTTTTGATCATACCTACTAGTCAGAGAGCACTCTTGCCTCAGAAACTTGTAGCATTGCTTTTGTCTTTTTCTTCTCATTTAGCAATTCCCGTCCACTAGGTAACCATCAATGTTTTTCTTGTTGTGTGAGATGATCTGCTCAGAGTGGGGAATATTCGAATGCCTGTTGAATTGCAAAATTATCCTTAGGACCTGGAATGTAAACACTGCTGGCAGGTTGACATTGGGCACTTTTCTTTAGCTCGTGTCTTCCAGCTTGCACTGAACGTACGGACATCTGGTCCCACCGCCACGCCTGTGTTGGCCTTTTCATCTACTTCAGAGAGATGTCACAGGCGATGAGACTTTCAAAGACAGCATTGTTTCCTGGACAATAATGGTTCCCACAGGTCTTTGATTTCTTTGGACACCCTAAACAAGCAGGAGACCTTGTAATTCCATATGTCTGATCGTTTCTGCAGACATACCTGAAAAACAAGATTAACACTAAGCTTTCTACTCAGGCTTTAATTTTTCAAACTATTTGAAGATCTAAATAACTATCTCCACATAAGCCCTCTTTCCACCAACTTCCTTGAAGGATTTGCTAATGAAGTGTTAGTATTTGAAAATGATTATGTGAATGAGCAAATAAATTTGCTTTTGCTGCTAGCTCTAGCACTGTACTCCAGAATAGCTGAGGTTATAGCAGTCACCATACCCAGCTCTTCGGACTAAATTAAATTTTCTATGTGGTATGAAGTGTGAGTTAGGGAACAGCCTCATTCTTGTGTGTGGGCATGTTGTATTTCCCAGCGCCATTTGCGTAATGGACTGATTTTTCCTCATTGAATTATCTTGGCAACTTATTGAAAGTAATTGATCCTAGTTGTAAGGATTTATTTCTAGTTCTCAATTCTGGTTCACTGAACTATGTGTCTACCCTTATGCCACTATTGTTCTGTCTTGATGACTGTAGCTTTGTAGTAGGTTTTGACATTGAGAAATGTGAATATGTCAAATCAGTTCTTTTATAAAATTATTTTAGCTATTCTAGGTTTCTTGAACTGCCGTGTGAGTTTTATGATCATCTTGTCAATTTGGGTAGGACGTTTGCCAGGATGTAGTTAGGGTACCCAGGTGAAAGGCTCACTTTTGCAACTTCAGTTCTTCGTGGGTACTCAAGAAATGAAGTTTATTTTGCAGTGATGGGATAAGTGTTTCATATTCACGGTCATTTAATCTGAGAATTTTACATGAATGAATCTGCTCCCAAGAATCTTATAGATAACCAAGGTAATTGCAAATTTAGATTCTTAAGAGAAAAATACTAGGCTGTACCACTGAAACCGAATGCCCCAGTCAGGCTTTTGTTTAGATAATATTGCAGTACTTCTGTTGCAGTACCATCTTGGCTTGGCTAAAATTCAACAACTGTTGAAAATCTTTCCTTCAATTTAAGATATAAAATAAAAGAAAAATGATGCTCAATACTGAAAGATGGAACATTCAACTAGATAGAAATTTGGTTAGAAATAAGTGCATTAGCATTCACAGCCACCAGTCAGAGATTCTTAGAACTGCATTTTATCTGATAGAAGGTATGTTGTAAGGAGAGGTTGCAGGGTAGCACGAATATTTTGAAACTATAGAATGGCCATCTCACTTCAGTTTTGTTTTTTTTTTGCGGCACCAGGGATTGAACTCACGACCTTATACTTGTCAGGCAGGCGCTTAGGCCACTGAGCTAGATCCCCGGCCCTCACTTCAATTTCCTCAGGCTTCTGACACTCTTTACGCAGCATACCTTAGAAAAGAGCCAAGTGGTAGCATAACCTGGATACGCAAGTGCACACCTGTAACTTCAAGCCTTGGGAGGCTAAGGCAGTAGTGATACAGGGGAATGAAACTCCCAACCCACTATGTCTGGTACGAGTTCGTGTTCTCTAAAATCGAAGAATGAATTTTAGGAACAACGGAGGTTAAGAGCAGAATATATTTATTGGGAGAAAGAAAGAAAGCTTCTGTCAGAGAGACAGAAGGGGTCCCGAGTGGATTGCCAAAGACTCTGTCATTTTAGGGACTTTTTATAGAGTAGACAGGTCCAAGGTGGGGAAGAATGGGAATTCCTAAGGTGGGCATAAGGTGGGACAGAACTATGGTTAACCAATAAGGTTAACTGCTCAGGTAAAATTGATTAAGTCTGGGACAAATGGGGAAATGAGTCACGTAGCCAGCAAGCATGTTTAAGGAACAGTGACTCTTCCCTAGGGGGTCGAGACAGGTGATTCCTAGCTTCCTTAGGCATCTATAGACTTATTTAGAATACCAGTCCTCAGGAAGAAGGTGCATTTGTTTGATCTGTTGTCCCAGGAGCGGCCCACAGCAGGAGGTGTTTCTCTCCTTTACAGTTGCAGGGTATCCGGGTTTTTGCATTGGCTCCATGGAGGACCTGGCCCTGTCTGACTGCCTATAATAATTCTAACTATCTCAGCTTCCTGTAACATTCCCCCCTCTGAAGAAGTAACCCGAACTGCTGTGACAGATAATGGGCGATGACCGATCTGGCTTCTTCAGGCTGAAAGGGGTCGTAGTTGTTGATTGGCAGTCAGATATTCCACAGAGGGTCTGTCTAAAGGTCCTCGATAGATGCCAGGCAGCTTTATCTTGGGTGGGCGTACAGCTCTAAGTCTGGAGGAGACAAAGCCAAAGAAACAATTAAGTATGTATGGCCCAAATAATAAAACTAGTAATCCTCTTTTAACTTCAGGTCTTAAAGGATACTGTCTTTGATGAGGAAAAATAGTAGGATCTCTGAGATGTATCTGTACTGGAGCAGTTTTTATTGCCCTACCTATTCTACCTTTAGTTGCCCATATTTCAGGATTTATTTCTATCTCCACAAGGGGAAGACAGCGTACTTGACCAGGGTGCATATATATTATTATATTTAAACATGATAAAATATCTCTCCTTAAGAGGGGAACTGGACTTCAGGCATAATCAAAAATGAATGTGTAAACAGTTACAGCCCAGGGGTTGTGAAAAATAGCGAATTACCTCCTCTCCAGTGACTCCTTTTACTGAGGTATGGTGACTAGAAGGAAGGCCAGGATTGAAAAGAAGGACCGAGAGACTTGCACCAGTGTCCAGCAACAGGCTGGTTTCTTTTCCCTCTACAGTCATGATTACCCGAGGCTCCTCCATGGAGATGACAGTCCGGCCAGAGGGAGAGAGCAGAGAGTGCCCCGGGGCCTGTCAGTCCTGCTGGACCAACTGATAGGATGGGTCTGAACTCTGGGGCCTCGGCCTCAGAGGGCAGTCCGACCTCCAGTGGTCACCTTGGCAATCAGGGCATGGCTTAGGGGGCTTTTCTTGGCAGTCTCTCTTAATGTGGCCTGGCTTGTAGCAGCGATGGCACGTGTCATTGAACTCTTCTTGGAGCCCCAGGAATCAGACTTAGGGTCTATTCCTCTTAATGCTGCAACAAAGGCAGCCACTTTCTCTCAGTCTCTTTGTTTTCTCTTTGGCTTCCTCCTCATCACGGTTATAAAATACTGAGGAGACAATTTTTAACATAGTATCAAGTGAACTATCTGGAGAAAAAGCCATCTTTTGCAGCTTTTTTCTAATATCTGAAGCTGACTGGGTAATAAACTTATCTTTAAGAATAATTTGTCCCTCTATTGAATCAGGATCTAGGGAAGTGTGTTTTATTAATGTCTCCCATAAACGATCTAAGAAGGCAGAGGGGTGTTTCTCTTTTTCTTGTTGAATAACTGATAACTTAAAATAATTGAATGGTTTTGATCTTATTCTCCTTAGACCTTCAAGAACACATGTCTGGAAGTGTCTTCTGACCCAATCACCCACCTGGTTGTTAGGCCAGTAGGGGTCTTGGGTAGGGACTGCCTGAGAACCAGTCGGAACAGGTAGTTCCCCTGGCTATCTATCCCCTGGCTGCTCCAAATGCAGCAGCAGCTTGTAATGCTGCTTGTATCTCAGTAGAAGTCAATGTCTGATTTAAGAGTAACATTACATCTTTCCAATCTAGCTCATAAGTCTGAGAAAGTCCTCTAAGGACCTCAATGTACTTGTCAGGATCATCTGGAAATTTTCCGAGGTCTAATTTTATCTGTTTTAAGTCCCCGAGAGAAAAAGGTACATGAATTCTGGGAGTCCCAGACTGTCCATGTACTTCCTGTAAGGGATATTGTCCTTTAGGAGCTTGTATAAACTCAGCTAAGGATGGGTATTGCCCTGTAGAGGCCTGGATTACAGCTGGTCTAGAGGTCTCATCCTTAACTTTAGAAGGGCAAGTAGGGGAAACCTTAGGTTCAGTAATGGTGAGCGCAGATTTTATTAAGGTTGTCTTGTCCTCAGGTCCCAAAGGTTTGGGAGGAGCAACTTTAGGCTCCAGGGTAGTAAATGCCTTAAGGACCTGAGGTGCGGAGTCCTCCTGTGGCTCACATTTACATTTAACATATAAATAAGGAGTATTTCTCAATGCAAAGAAAGTCTGAGCATAAGACAATTCTGACCATTTTCTCTCCTTTTTACAGTATGCCTCCAGTTGTAAAATAGCATCATAAGAGGCTTTGGCATTAAGTTACCCATGTCTGCAAGGTAAAAAGCAACATATAAGGCTATGAAACGCTTTTTGTACCAGGAATCGAACTCAGGAACCTTTCGCTGAGCTAATGAGCTATCTAACTATGCAAAATAGGAGGCAATAAAGGCGTCCCTTTCTAGTCCTATTTGATAATCCCCGCAAGGCATCCCTTGGGCTGACCCTGCTCCAGGGCAGGTGGATGCCACTGGAGAGTGGAAGATAAATTCGACCAGCCTATCCACCCTCAAACTGGCGCGCAATCTTATCTTCCCTGATAGCTCATGAACTTTGTTTCCATATGACAAGTTATTGTGACAGGTATGTTTAAAGACAGAAGCATAACTTTGTAATAAACTATTGCTTTTATTCCTTGAAGAGGGGATACAAGAAAAGGGGAGTTGGTAATTGGAGGATTTCTCTGACTGCACTTTGAAGGAGATCACTTCTGGAGATGGATAAGGCAACAAATGACCTGGGGAATTCCAGCCCTGGGCACTAGGGCAAAGAAGCCTCCAAGACAGTTACGTCATCCATCTAATCACTTGGGCAATCCTTCCTAGCAGGAGGGCATGGCTATGTTTTACTTAAATTTTGTCTCTTTGAAGCTCACAGGTTAAATTTATTATATTTTGAAAATCACATTTTATAAGTTAGTAAAGGCATATCACCCTTCTAGGCACACAGAAAAGGCTGTTTACTCTTAATTAACATATGTAAGGCACAAATGCAAATCATTCCCCTACTAGCTGCTGAGATGTAAATAGTGGTTGCTGCAAGCTGTCTAAACTTAATCTCTGAAGGGAGGGGGTACTCTAATCTAAAAATCCACTGAAAAGTTTAGGGAGAATTCCTAGTCTACTAGCAGAGAAATAAGTATGATAGATAAGTGGAGATTTTCTGTGGTGGTGAGCCAATGTCTACTGAAGAAACTTTTGAGAGACCAGAGAGTCACTCTGGCCGGGATTCTCAGCAGTTCTCAGTTTCTATTGACCCAGATAACCAAAGATCACTCTCCAGAAAGGAATCCAGCTGTCTGGTCAACATTCCATTGATACCATTGGCCACTGGCTTCAATGGGGATTCACCAAACAGATGCTGGGGAAACCTGTCCTCTGCTTTGAAGGGTGGCAGCTGCTCTAAGAGCAATTATTAGCTGGCAGAGTGACCACTGTTTGTCAAGGTTCTATAAGGGATAGTTAAAAGCCTGAGCAAGATTGTTACCTAAAGT
>RJWT010015976.1:0-20120 GCA_004365215.1 Cuniculus paca | reverse complement strand
CAGGCTCCGTGACTACAGGCCAGGCCACTGGAAATCAGTTTCACTATTGAGGCCACACAGAGACCCAGGGCTCCTCCTGAGGAAGGGCAAAGGCACTAAGCCAGGGGCTTGTGGTTCTTCCAGCTATACATCTGCACCCACACAGGCCAGAGCTGGGCCCCTTCAAAATGCAGTAACTGTCTCTCAGTGGTGCTCACAGGATCTTCTGTGTGCGGACCTACTCTGGGCATCCTGACAATACACAGATAAAGGGCAAAAGAAGATTCAGATACTTGTGGATATAACACAAAAGAGGCTTGGGTGGCAATATCTAAAAATGACACATTAAAAGAACAGACAAATGCATAACTAATTAATCTTGAACAGAGTGACCCCATGCTAAGGAGATCCTGGAATACTCCAGAGTTTCTAAGCAAATCATTTCAGGATTTATCTTAAGGGATGTTTTCTGCTATTGTCTAACTGTTTCTTATATGTAATTTCTGCCCAATTGGACAGATTAGAAATGCCTCAGAGGTGGAAATTGGTGTGAGATGATTGGGTGGTGGATCACACCATCTACTTTGCTCCCTCCCCCTTTCCATGTGTGTAAGTGTCAAATCTGGTAAAGGTGGTAATCAATCACAGCTCTGACCAACAGAATACTAAAAACCAAAACGACAGCAAATTCAAAAAATTCTGTCATAAAAAGTTGCAACCTGCAGGGTGAAAAGGTATTTCTAAGGCAGCTTGAGTTGCTTATGAAAGTGAGAGGAAAAAAGAGATTGTGAAGAACAAGAGAAATAATACTTTGTTTGCAATTAATTCTTTTTCAGTTTACCAAAAGGATTTGACCTAGCTTAAAATGAAAGACAAGGGCAAAGTAAGACTGCCAATGCAAATGTTAAAGTTTGCATGCCATGGGGAGGGGACAGGGTAGCAGGAGAGAACAGACAGGAGAGCAAAGCAAAAGGTTACCCAAGGAAGCTGATAAAACAGACTGTATTGAAAAAATAATGGGATGTGAAGGCTGAAGTGATTGTAACTGGGGAGGTTTGTAGGAGAGTGAAGAACCATGAGTAAAGAAGAAAGACTTCGTAAATGGGGAAAAGTTAGTGATTCCCTCCCCAGGAGTAGGCAAATAGGCCAAACAATACAGTCATTTGTTGAGTAATTCTTGTATTTCAAGACTGAACACCATCTATATCAGTTATTCTTGGGTGAAGTGTGAGAACATATTATAAGCAGAAAGATGCAAAGCTGAATATCTTACAGTGGAAGTGTGTTTGGGTTTATTTCAATGCACATTAGCACCTGCTCTCACAAACTCAAACATCAGTTCCAAACACAAAACCTAGATGATGATAGAAAAGGAATTGGGGGCATGGCAGTTGATTAATGTACTTATATTTATAATGCATGCCAGGCATTAATTTATATTTATAATGCGTGCCAGGCATTAACTTAAACTGCGTATTATTTTCTCTACTTCTAAAATGAAGAAACCGAAGCACGAAAATGGCAGTTTGCTTGTTCACATTTCCAGCTAGTGAACGATGGAGCTGGGATTTGGATGCAGGCAGTCTGGCGTCAGAGTCTGTGCTGTTAACCACTGCACTATGTGTTTTCCTCAATGGTCAGCAAATCCACATTGCTTCAGTGCCTATCATGTGAAGGACAGGTCTCTGAGCAACCCAGTTTTCAGCACTTTCTTGGCTGTAGTTCTTGAGAATAACTAGAATATGCTGAAAAGCAACACCCTGAGATAAAAGGGAGCTGGAGGGAACAGGTCAGACTCTGTTTCAGTTTTCCTAAAACAAAATGCTCGACACTTCAGCCCAGTATGTCTTGCACACCAAGATATTAAATCCTGGGTGATCACTTTTTGGTTCCCTTGTCTGTTGTGCAAGTGGAGTACGCACAGTCTGGAATACACTCACATGGGTGGCTTTCTGAAATTTGAGTGATTAGCTCACAGTGAGTCCTAGGCTGCAGCTGTTTCTTGGTGTCTACCTATGTGTAATAAATCTGTTTCATATAATATATCATATATGAATGAGTTCTGTCTCACTGAATCCATGCAGGCTGGCAACCAGTGTACACTGACCTGCTTCAAATTATGTGTCAGCACTGTGCTAGTTGTTGAAGCCACAATAGTAGGTAAAGCAGACAATGGTGAGTAAAACTGCCCTCATGGACCCTGTATCCATGTATGAAGTAATACTAATCAGATATGAGATCACTGACTTCACCAACATGGGAAAACTGTCCAGCTGCCCATTTTTCACTTGTGTTGGCTCTCTCCTTTCAATGCTTCACAAAGTCTAATGATCAAACATAAGAAGATCCTCCAAACATCTCAGACCTAAGATTCAGCAGGCAACTATGGCCATAATCTCTGCACTCAGACCCTGCAAATGAAGCCATTCAATCCATAAGAGACAAAGCCCAAAACACAGGAGGCTCATATAAAACCTCATTTTGAGCTCCCAGAATGGGTGTGCAGGAAAAATTCCAGGTTGCAGTGCACCTGGAGAGAGACTGCAGGGTCTAAAAGCAGCATTTGTCAAGGATATTGTGTCTGCATAGTCATTATGCTTATTTGTCTTATTTTTATGGACTGTTAGGAATTATTGGCAGCTGTGGGGTTAAGTCTTTTAAGTTCCCCTTTGATAAATACTTACCCATGAGTTAGTACACTGTTGGACACTAGAGCTAATGGTATTCCTATGATTTGAAAGTAGGGATGGACACCATATGTGGGAAAGAACAGGGAAGTGTTCCCCAGTGACTACTAAGTGACATATTAGAGGCTCAGGTGGTGGGGAGGCCATTTGTCAAAGTAGTCACGTCTCTTCAGCACCTGCTGCTTTGATGGACAATGGATCTTAATCCATATCAATAAATTCTTCCAGTCCCAAGTGACATGTCTAAGATGCTTCATTTAGGCACTGAATCAATGTGCTTGGGTCAACCCATCTTTATCATAGACTCGCCACCCTCACCTCAGTCTACATTTGCTCTAGAAATAAATCATGTTTCAGTCACAAAGCACTTACCAGCTTCAGAACCCTTAGGGGGTCATTTTCCTGAGAAGAATGAACACAGGTTATTCTACACTATTGACTGTTAGCACTAAAAGGGAGTTTTAGAGCTATTAGTTTATCTTATCAATTTTACTGAAAAGTTAAGCTGCAACTACTTCAGCTGGTTCCTCCAAGTTGACTCTGCAAGTTCAAAACAGGGCAAGCCCTGAGCTATCTCTTGGTTTTCCTCCCAAAGTGTAAAGGTATCAGACAGGACAGACGAGGTCATTTGTACCAAAAACATTCTGCTTATGAATCACGGTGGGCACAACTGAAGGTAGCCTGTTATAAGACAGATTCAAGTTACCTAAGAATTGTTCGGGTCAAATTTTAATAATTTAAACAAAATCCAAATCTTTTCCCTCCTTTATTGCTACTGAAAGACTCCAATCTTCCCCATATCTGTTCACCAAGGAGATAGACCAAAAATTTTCACTGCATTGGGTAACAACTTACTTCTTTTATTCATAGCTATTTATATTTTGATAAAACTATCTCAGTGGGTGGAGAGAACAGGGGTATTCCTTGGGCCACCGGAAGTAGGAAGATTATGTAGTTTACTTTATACTGAGCCTTCCTTTCTTCTTGGGAAAACTCCAGCCATAATGTTGGCAGTGAGAATGGCTGATTTTTTATGTATCCTCATTCCTTTCTCTAATGATTTTATTCTTATTCCTTTTCTAATGCAATGAATTCCTGCTCTGATCAGTGCGGATATGGATTTGTCCAACCATCATTGCTGATTTTCTGACAGTGTCACCTTGAAGACTTCTGCCATTCCTGCACTGATGAGCTGCTCAACTAGCTAAGTAACTATTCAAGGTCTTATATGCTGTTAAGGATTTGTAGGCAACAATATCAGATCCCTTAGAGACTTCACAAAGTATTGAAGTACCAAATAACTTAAACTTGGACTACACAAATCAGTATGTAGCAGCATCTTTTTAAATGCTAAGGAATATATTATAATATTATGTGACTGCTCATATCCAGTAGCAATTAATATTTTTGATATTTTGGTGCCTAACCTGGAATTTTTCATTTGCACTATGAATGATTAAATTGACCTGTATTAAACAATATGTCGAAGTCTGCTACTAATGATTACGAAGTTGCCTTAAATAATGAATGATTTGATGAACGGAATATTAATTAACAAGGAGCAAAATATTCTCTGAAGGTGATGTTAAAAATATACATTTTTCTTAACTCTAGAAATGAACAAAATTTTCCTTAAGAGCAGGGTGGTTTCAGACAAGAATACAAATTCAAACAAAATGAACTGTAATTAAGAAGAAAAATATCCCTTTTGATTGTTAGTATGTGACTACCACAGTAAAGAAAAAAAAGTAACTTCACATTTTATTCTTTGAAATTAAATCAAGTTTCACTTCAAAATAATTTGAATTAATATACAAACAAGTTAAGTTACCAAAGATTAACAATATATAATCCTCTACCTCTACTAATGGACAGTTTGCAAGACCTAAATTTTATTGGCTTTCCAACTCCTCGAAAAGAAATTTAAATAAAATTGGACAACAATATTACTTACTTATAATTAATACACTTGTATCCCTCTTATTTATAAATAATTTTCTTAAAGTAAAAAGAGTAGCTACAGGAGTCAATGATACTTTCATACTTTTTAATATATCAACTATTGGATGAAAAATCAAGTCAGTACTTCAAAATTCAGAAAGGGATATAATTCTGTCATGGTATAATGGAAGTCACGTTCCCTTCCAGAGAGAAATATCTTCAAGACAGTAGTGGAATAAAGTCAGAGGATACTTATTTTTTCCCTAGCAATTTAAAGGAGGTAGAGATGAAAAGAAAATAAAGGTGATGCCACTCCTTGGGAGCTCCCAAACCCGAATTAGTTTGCCTAGGGGTATTCAAGTAATCCCACAAATAAAACCTTCTAACTTCAATTGATTTTATATAAGATATTAGATTTCCTGAATAACATCAACCTCCCCAAAGAAGTTAGACAAAGACGTTACATTCATTGCAATTTTACAAATCAAATTCCAGGCACTGTAAACCCCAATGGAAACTCTTACTCAAGTACTCAGGACACCCTCATTCCGTGGGCTCTCTAAGAAACAGCTATTGTTCAAATTTAATTCAAAACTAATGAAAGAGCCCACTTATGTAAAAATATTGCTTTCTAAATGATTTTTGAGAAACAATATTGCTTCTGACATATTCATTTACAGAGTACACTGACTTGGCAGAAACTCAATCCACCTACTGCTAAAATAAATAGGCCTTTTCTGCAGACTGAAGGAGTCAAATGGTTGAAGGGGAAAGATAAATAATATTACAGTTTTAACCATAAAGCTATTTTCCTTCAAGAAGTTTCATGTGTTATTTCAATTGCATTTTGCCACTAAGATTTGCAAAATAATCTATCATTTTTTAAACTTAGTGGATGTAATAAAAGCAAATCTGTCTTCTACCACTTAGTAAGCTTAAAGAATAAAATCGAATTTCATCCTATTATACATAATAAAGCTTAATTTTAGTCATATTGTGACTCTCTTGGCAAAGTATCATGCAAAACAATTTGACAAAAGGATGTGTGTATGTACAGAGGGTTTAATATCTAAAAAATTTCTTCAATTAGAAACAATTATGCAAAATTTGGACACATGTCAAAAAGTTTCCAAATTTCATTCATTTCATATAACCATTTAGAAAATGCCTACCAACTAGTAAATTTCTTAATGATACAGAGTAACAAAACTATAGGCAAAGATTGAAAAACAGTGTTCCAAACAAATATAAAGGCCAAATAAATTGAAGTACACATACAATTTTACAAAGCAATCAGTATCAACAATCAACAATTACATAATCAAGGAAGCAATACAGTAGAAATAAGTCCTATATTTGTGCATTACTATTTTCATATATTCTTCATTCTGGTCCTTTTTGAGTTCTGTCTGATTCTTTCCTAGACATTTAGCTAAGGGCTACAGGATGATATGGGAAAGATGGGCAGAATAAGAGTTGATCTTTTACACTTTACAAAGTTGAAAAATACCATGATTAATGAGGGGAAAAAAAGGAGATAATTGAAATTGAGAAGTAGGGAGGCAAAGACAAAAAGTAGAAAGGAAAGAGGCAGCTAAAAGAACAGAATTATCTTCAGAGATGTCAATGGCAAAATATGCAATGTGAGAGTGTAAAGCTTTTATAACAGTTTTAGTCCAAGTGTCCTCCTAATACATAGCACTTAAGAAGCTGGACTTCATTTCCCAGTGAAACAATGACAAGTGCTAAATGAGAGTAAGTCTTCTCAGGAATAGGAAGCTGATTAATGTTATTAATAACAGCTAATACCCACTGACAACCCACTTGGTGCTAGGTAATGTGGTAAGTGCTTCAATCTAATTTCTCATTTAATCATCACAACTGCTCAGAGGTAAGTATAATTATCATCCCCATCTTAGATGCAATAACTGAAACTAAATTATTTATTTAAATGACAAGGGTAGTAAGTGACAAACTCAGACGCAGGGCTCTTCAATGCCCATAGCTTTTAAAATTACATTCTACTATGATTTTTTTTATTTTATGCAAAAAAAGCAAAACAAAATTTCATAGCAAAGTAATAGGAGAATAACAATGGTTAATACATTACATGTTGTTATCTTTAAAGGAGTTGTTCACGGAACAAGATATGGTCAAAAATTTCTCCAATTGACATTAGCACAAATCTTCCTTTATAATGAACTAAGAGATACTAGAAGTATAACTGACTTGTATTTTTTCCCTTTTCCCTACAGTCCTTTCCCCTTTCACCCATCATAGTTCCTTTTTCCTTTTTAACAATTTCTTCCCATTTCACAACATCTATTGTACATTTTAGAAGGTATTTACTTTTCTAGTTTCTCACATCAGTGAGACAATACAATGTTTACAAACGTGAGCCTGATTTATTTCACTTATGAATACGGTAAGTCTCAAGTTCATCCTTCTTTTGGCTGAGTAGTATTTATTGTATAAAAATGCCACATCTTTTTTTATCCATTCCTCAGTTGATGGACATTTGGGTTGTTTCCAACATTTAACTATTACAAATTGTGCTGATATAAACATGGGTACATAAATATCACTCTGGTATGATGTTTTTTATTCTTCTGGGAAATCACCCAGAAGGGAGACAGCTAGGTGGAATGGGACCCCTAATGCTGGTTTTTTGAGGAATCTCCACATTGATTTCCACAGTGGTTGCACTAGAGTACACTACCTCCAACATTACAGGAGGATTCCTTTTTCCCCAAAGCCCCTCTAGCATTTGTTATTGGTTGATTTCTTGATGATAGCCATTCTTTCTGGGGTGAGATGAAATCTCAGTGTTGTTTTAATTTGGGTCTCTCAAATGAAAGGTGATGTTGAACATTTTTTAATACACTTATTTGCCACTAGTATTCTTTATCTGCGAAGTGCATATTCATCTCAGATGCCTGCTTTTTGATTAGGTCTTTGAATTTGGGAGAGGTCTGATTTTTTTTTCAATTCTTTATATGTTCTAGATGTAAGTCCTTTGTCTGAGGGATAACTGGCTAAAATTTTTTCCCACTCTATGGGTTGTCTTTTCACTTTGTTGGGGATTTCTCTTACTGTGCAAAAGCTCTCTAATGAGATGAGATCCCAGTAGCTGATTCTCTGTAGTATTTCCTGTGTATCCTGGGTTTTGTTCATGAACTCTCTGCCTACACCTATGTCTTCAAGATTCCTACCTACTTTCTCTTACAGTAGATTTAATACTCCTAAACTCATTCCTAGACACAAACATTACCCTAATACCAAAATCAGAGAAAGGCCCAAACAAAAATGTGAACTACAGGCCAATCTCCCGAATGAACATAGATGCAAAAGTCCTCAATAATATACTAGCAAACAGAATGCAGAAAATCACCAAGACGATTGTACCTCATGACCAAGTAAAATTCATCCAAGGAATGCAGGGATGGTTCAACACAAGCAAATCAATAAATGAAATACACCATATCAACAAAGCCAAAACAAAACTCACACAATAATCTTAATAGATGCACACAAACTTTTTCAAAGTCCAACATTTATTCATGATAAAAACCCTATGTAAAATCAAAACAGATAATCTTTGTCTCAATCTGATAAAAGCTATCTATGACGAACCAACAGCCAACATCATACTAAATGGACAAAAACTGGAAGCTTTCACTATAAAATCAGGAACAAGACAAAAATGTTCACTATCACCATTTCTATTCAACATAGTACTGGGAACACTAGCCAGAGCAATTAGACAAGAAAGAGAAATAAAAGGAATAAGGATATGAAAGGAAGAAGTTAAATTATCATTATTCACAGATGACATGATACTCTACATAAAAGATCTAAAAAACTCCATTAAAAAAGTACTAGATTTAATAAACAAATTCAGTAACATAACTGAATAAAGTCAAAACTCTAAATCAATAGCATTCTTGTACACAAACAACAAACTCTCTGATAGAAAAATTAGGGAAACCACACCCTTCACGATAACATCCAAAAATGAAATACTTAGGAATCAATATAACGAAGTAACTAAAGAAAATATTTCTAAAATTCATCTGGAACCAGAAGAGATCTAGAATAGCAAAGGCAATCCTGGGAAACCAAAGCAAGGCAGGGCCACCACAACTCCTGACTTGAAATTATATTATAAATCTACTGTGATGAAATCAGCATGGTACTGGCAAAAAACAGACCTGAGGACCAATGGAACAGATGAGAAGATACAGACTCAACTAAAAACACACTCATCTACCTTATCATTGACAAAGGGTCCAAACATATTCACTGGAAGAAAGATAACCTCTTTAATAAAGGGTGCTGGAAAAACTGGCTCTCTACATATTGAAGACTAAAACCATACCAATGTTTGTCACCATGCACTAAACTAAAATCAAAATGGATCAAAGACGTAAATATTAAAACAGACACTATGATTTTCTAATTGCAATATCAATTGATAGAAAATCATCTGCTGTGACAGCAATGATTAGGGAAAAAAGGCAAATGCTATGTCCATTTCCAAACAAGATATAACAGAAAAAAAAATGTTTAAAAATATTGACAGTAAAGGATAAACAAAATATTGTTAAAGGAAAGAGAGGAGATTGGAGGTTATTTTTGCAGTGATTCTGAAATGTACTTATGATTATTTCTAAAGTTTTAACACAGAACGGATGAGATTTGATTTTTAATGATTATTTTCATTTTAAAGTTCAGCTTTAGGGCAATTCCTAAGGAAGTGCAAGGAATACATGATAAGCTTTCCCCCTTCTACCAAAGTCTGGCTTAATGTGCAAAGAATGACCAAATAAACTTCAGATATCCCTGAAGCTGGACAGGTGGTAGCACCTGGGTGTGAAGCTCATCTGTCAGGGATAAGTCAGCGTTAGCACAATTCCTTTTCCTCACAAACTAAGCAAGAGCATAGGTGACAGTAATATATCCCTAAGGCCAAATGGCAGGAGATGGAGGGAAAAGGGATGCTTGCAAAAGAAAATCAGAAAACATGGTTGACATAAGTCTAAGAGAAGAGAAAAGAAAACAAAGGTCTTGTTAAGAAAGAGATCAGGAGGCAGAGTTCTCCCAATATCTCAGTGCAGGTCACAAGATGACTTGTTAGCCCACCGAAGGAAAACACAACACGAGAGTCCTTTACCTCTGCTGGTTTAAACATCAGTATCTCAGTCTGTGAATATTTGAATGGGAATGTTTACTGATGATAACAATAAAGGGAAATCCATATGCTTGAAAATAACACAGTTCTTCGATGCTCAAAGCTCTTAGGGATGAAAAGGAGGGGAGGAAGCATATGAGATGATTATTTTAGAGGTCCAGGAAAGAACTACAGTATGTGTCTCTAAATATGCATACCATCTTATTTTCAAAGGAAGAGAAAATGAAGGCTTCACTGTACCTGATGTACTTGTTAGCATGTGCTACTCTAAATTGGCAAATCACTTTAGACTGAACAAGTTAATTCAACTTCAAAGGAAGTCTCGTGGGATTCAGCAGCAGGGATAGGAATAAGCCTAGCATAACAATTTTTAAAATGCAGAATAAGTCATTCATTTGAATGAGGGACTACATAATAAATTGTTATCAAAACACTTCATAATTTCTACAAAACTTACAAGCCAAAGTCCTTGATTGCAAAGTACTAGGACAGTTCCTTCCTCCCACGTCCATTCATTTAATACAAGTTCTAATACAAGTTCCGAGATATATCAAGTCTAATATTCTAAACTAGTAGCTTCTAACCTGACTAAATCAATGGAACCTAACACAGACCTGTATCAGAGCACTGGGTCAGAATTGATAATAAGGTAGCAGAGAGTATAAAAAGAACCTATGACTCATGAAAATCTTGATGATCAGCAGGTCAGAGATTCAAACCTCTGAATAATTTATAGAGTATAATTTTTTTAAAAAATCAGATTGGTGAAAAACTTTAAGAAACCCATGAAATAAGAGAATCTTGTACTGCGTGTATGAACTAGGCAAATCTCCTAGCAACTGAGCTTCAATAAAATAAATGGATTAGATTATACAGTGTTTCTCACCTTTGTTTCATTATTTCTTCCCTAAGGAGTTTTTGAAAATATTATTACCCTAATTATACATTCCTGAGTCATGAGATTTCTTTAATACTACAAACATATTATATGTTTCTGTAATATATGTTTATGATTTAAATATAAAAATATGAGATTTTATTTCAGTGTTACCTTTCTAGAAGCATTTTTTGTTCCTTCAGGGGCAATATCTGCCCACTGAGAATGCATGGACTGGAATAGATATTGAACACCTACCACACTAAGCAATTTCCAAGTATAACCTGATTCAATTAGTAAAACAACTCTATGAGGAAGCCTGTGTTATTACTGCATCCAGTTTCTAATAAGAAAACTAAAATTTAAAAATTCTAAGTTGCTCTAATTTGTAAATAGCAGAGACAGTACTTGAACCCAAACCACATAGGACCAGTTTTCCGTCTATTGCCATGTTACACTCCGTGTTGTTGTAGGCTAAAATCTATCCTTTTGGTTAGAGTACTGTACTTTTCAATACTTTTGTTTTGCTTGAAATTAGAATTTATGTGCTCATATGTTCATCTTAATGAGCTGGAGGTAATACATTAACCAATAAAATATGCTATTTTCTATAGAATTCTGATGCATGTGGAGACTAAGGGTAATAAACAACTGATACGCGATAGAATTTTATGAATTTTCTCTTTCACACAAGGAACAATCATGTCATAAGCAGTTGCTTATTCTAATTTTTTTCATGTCAACAAATAACATCAGCAAAATACATTATAAACTAAAGAAGGCAATGATTTCTATTTTAAAACATTAAAACTATTTTTCTTGGCATCTTAGTTTTAGAAAAATATAAAAATAATGAAATAATTTTAAAACATACTAAAAATACATATATGATTATGTATTAAAAGCAGCATGGATATAGTTATAAGTTCTTAGGTACACAATGCATTATTTCCTGAAAGTGGTATCACCTATTTTTTAAAGGATGGATGGAACTTTTAAAAGTAATATAGGTTTTTCTAAAATAAAAATAGATGCAGATACACTAGCCAGTTTATTAACCTTTTAAAAATACTGGAACCATGCCTTCCTGTGAGCCAGGGTTGGCCAAAGGGAATGGGAAGAAACCCAGCAAGAAACTAAACCACACCTTCCCATGAGGCAACCAGTATACATGGGGCAAGAGACCACAAGAGCATTCCGACCCCACTGCCAGCCTGAAGCAACTGGCTGATTCAGAGGAACTCAGGATGTGATGATAGCAATTGAGGTGAAAGGAATAACTTGATGCTTGCATTGTTCGATTGACTTTGCAGGCCTGGGGGTGGTGGTCTGGGCATCTATTTGGAGGATGGCAGTGTGCATTGTGGCAACTTTGGGGAATTTCTTTCCATCTTGTGTTTGAAAACCAATGTTTTGTTTCATTTTAATGTTTTGTTTTACTCCTGTATCTGGTAACCTGAGTAACTATTTTGAACATAACAATATGCAATATAAGAACCATTGTTAAATTCCTACCATCTTGTTTTGAAAAACTATATAGTTATTGTTTTTTGTTATTGTTGTTGTTGTTGTTTTGGTTTGTTTGCTTGATTTTTCTGTTTTTCCTTTTTTTTTTAAATAAAATGAAAATTATTATTAAAAATATTATAGTTCCTTCAAATCCATGAAGCTGAAATATAAGGCAAGTTTATTTTGCTAATGTTTGAGGTGAGGAGAATCTGAATGAATAGTAGTTATGCCTTTTCAGATAAAATTCAGACCCTTTACCAGCTTAAAATTCTTACAGTAAAAAACTCAACTTAGAAACTTGGGAAGCCTTCAGGGGTTTCCTAGGGAAGATACAGATAACAACGAAGCATCTCCTCTGAGAGCTATCTGTGTTACCTTTCCAGAAACATCTTGCCCCTAGTCTGGCCCAAAAGAATCCAAACATGTGGACTCCTGTTAAACCCAGGCCTACTTTCTGACATATAAACCCTAGGACAGAGACAGGACCATATCGTGGAATCTGCTGCTCAGTAGCTGAACTTGGCTTCCTTACTCAACATTGCCGACTAATTACATAAAAGGTAACTTTCATCTAGAATTATTTTCTTTTTCTGTATATGTAATATTAAATCAACTTCCTAATGCTTCTCTGAGTTAAGACTTGCATGCTCTAAGGAGGCTTTGTGTCTAGAGTTACATCAGATGCTTAACAAAGTGATAGCCTCCTGGGACTGCCCTCTCCCCTCAGAGAAGTGCTTCCCCTGGAATCTTAGAATGGGAGAGATCTCTACAGTATCCAATAAAATATCCCTTCATGTATGTGTATGTGATACTGAGGATTGATCCCAGAGCCTTTGTATTGAGATACAACCCCGGCCCTTTCAATCCTTTTTTATTTTATATTTTGAGACAAGTCTTGCTAAGCTGCTACATACCCAGGCTTGGCTTGAACCTGTAATCCTCCTGTGTCAGCTTCCCAGAGTGCTGGGATTATAGGTGTCTGCCATCACACCAAAATACCCTATTCTTACAAAGCAAGCCCCAGAGGGGTCACAGGATTTGTCCAAAATTGATCATGTAAGAATCAACCTAGATAGAATTCCTTATCTATATGTTTGGCTCATGTACCTACTCTTAAAAACTTTTTTAAAAACTGAAAGTCCTTGATTTACCTATTATACCCCAAATCCTCCTAAATTTCACACCCACTTGTGTTTATTTTATCCTGCAATGAATGTCACCCTTCTCCATGAAGTAGCATTTCTTCTCCCTCCCAGTTAGGTCACAAAAGCCTTGCTCTTAGGACCTAACCATTTACTCCTACCAAAGAGTCAATATTAACATATTTTCAGCTAGTCAATGACTATGACCAAGGAAAAGAGACTATTTTTACTAACCAGTTTGAAATAAACATTCTACCCATGATGGGAGGTTGTGTACACTGTGCAGATATTTACACAATAGCACGTAAACTGATTAGATACCTCTTTAACACAGGGTCTAGAGCACAGACTCCCTCTGCATTTTGTTTACCTTGTAAAATTCAGCCTCTTCCAATTATGACAAGCAGATAGTCAGAAGCCAACAAATAATGAATTCAGTGTGGTCATTTGAATTCAGTTCAAACCCAGATACTAAATTTAAAAGAGGAAAAGTTTGATAGCAAAGATCTGATACATGAGAATATGAACAAGCCTTAAAATCCTGATATGCAGCATTCCCTGTATGGCTGTACAGACTCAGCCTACAAAAGTTCACCTTGCCAAAGAGGCACATGGTGAATTCTAGTTTATTCTTTACTTATCAAGCTGTGCCTCTTCTTTGTTCCCATAAAGACATCTCTTTCTAATATTTCCATTCCTAGGGAAGGCTTTCTCTAATTTACCTGATGATTCAGTTAATGCTGTCTATGGTCCTCCCATACATGACTTTAACAATGAGTACTTGTAGGATCAGGTTGACTTAAAAATTCTATCTGATAAGAAGAAGGGATCTACATAGCCATAAATTCCTGAGAGTTGTTTTGAAGTTAATCCAAAATTTTGACAGAGAGAAGTCTAAGGTGAAAAAAATCAGGTAACTGTTAAAAATAATCCCAAGCCAACAGAAACACAGTAGATGAATGAACTAATCAATAACAGCATCCTAAAAATAAGACACTATGTAGGACAAAATGAAAAAATGAATATTGGAACTCAGAGTGAGCTTAACAGAAGCATGCATTAAAAGTCAAAATATTATATTTATTTTTCAATGATACCAAAAATTTACATAGAACAATATAAAAGTGCTCACACCAGGGCATGGATCTATTGTGACCTTTAGCAATAAGCATTTTAGACAGAAATAATAAGAAACATTTATTTGGTGTTTTGTACAAAAGAAGAGCTAAATAACCAAACTCCACTGAGGCTTAGAAAAAAAGATCACCCTTTAACACAGTATAAGATACAAATGCAAATTTATATCTTTTTTCTTTTCTCTTCCTGCTTTTCTCCTTTTCCCTGAGTTATTTTGATGGGTTTTATTCCATTGTGTTTTATTTGATTTTATTATGTGTGATAGTATGGATGACTGTTTTGAAGAAAATGAGACATAACCATTGCTCATTTCCTGTTATCTTGCTTTGAAGTCCCGTAATGCTTTCATTCTTTTGTTTTCATTGGTTTTAGTCTGTTTTCTATAATTTGATTTCAATATGTGTGAAGGTATGGACAGATATTTTGTGAGACATTATGGTAGCCATTGTTGATTTCCTATTGTCTAGTTTTGAACTCCCATAATGCTTTCATTCTTTTATTTTTATTGGTTTTACACTATTTTGTTTTGTTTGAATTTATCATGTGTGGAAGTATGGACAACAATTTTGAAGAAAACAAAAGAAATTATGTTAGCCACTGTTGATTTCCTGTTGTCTTGTTTTGAAATCCTGTGTTGCTTGCATTGTTTTGTTCTCATCTGCTTTGTTCTGTTTTGTTTTGTTTTATTCTCTTTAAAACAAAATCTAAAAAAAGATTTGAATGCAAACTGTACAAGGTACATATTATATAAAACATTGTGTGCTGCTGCCCTACCAGTACTTCCAGTCCCTATCCAAATCATATTCAAACACTGCTGGTCCCAATAGTTATACTGAAATAAATCATCTTTAAAAAAAGAAAGAAAAAAAAAAGAAACAAAAGAGAAACCTCTAAAAAGCCAAATCCAGGAGTATGTTTCTTTTTATACCTATTTTCAAAAATACCTTTCTTCATCAGAAAATGAGCAATTCTGTTTGCTTTCTGCTTGTGTCTTCCCCTCTAATCTTCTGGAACTAAAGGTAATGTTTTTTTTGCAGTAGTGTCATCATTGTTATGACTGTTCCTAGTATAATTATGCAAGCATATTTAATGCTGAGCTTAATTTAGTATGTAGTATGTATCAGGTAATACCCAAAACAGCTGTGGTTTCTTAGCCTTGAAATTGCTTATTTAAGTGTCATACTTCATTCTGAAAAAAATCTTGTAATATCAAGACATTGGAAGGAGAGGTTCCCTTTGGCATTTGATTTTTAACTTAGGAAATGCATACGGTAGTTACAGTGTATCCTGAAGTACTCATCTTTGTATTCTGAAAAGCATATGATAGAATTACTTGCTACACATACAGGAAGTAACTGCTTGATGGAAGATAAATTATAAAAGAAAGCCACAGTTATTTCCTATGGAATTGTTGGTACTATGAAGATTACTTTCAGCTCTTCCTTTAGAGTGCACACTGTATGCTCACATCTGTTCTCTCCCTCCTTTCCCTGCAAGAGTAAAGAAAATGATATATTTCTAAATGAGTACACTTCTGAAATCATATTTGGTCTGATTCTAACCCTTTACTGTATACAAGGAGAAAAATTCATCTCTTACATAAAGGAGGAAAAGCTGTGTGCCAATGGAGCATGTTTTCATAATCTTTAGAAACACCCACCATATAATACTTGGAGTTGAGCTTGCCTGTGTTTTTTGTTCATGTGTTATTTTCTCAGCATTGTCAGTGTGTGCTGTGCTTAACTCAGGAAGACCCTTTTGTACTGGACTCCTTACTACATATGACCTAACTATATTCTGACACTGAAGACACTACCATAAATGGGTAAACATAATATCGTGCTGCTAAAAATGTGCCCTTTGCTTCTAGATTTTAAAGTTCCTCAAATACAAAATACAGTCTTCACAGAGATTCAATACCATTTCTTAAACAATGCCTTTTGTGCTAATGATGCTATAAGAAGGAAAAGCAAAAGGTGTTTTTTGCTGAAAAATACAGTTATTGGATATTTAGCTACATTAAAAATAAAATATGGTTTCAAACTGAAAAAAAGAGAAGTAAAAAATATATATTTTTATAAAGAAATTTTCTGGAAGCAAAAAATGCCACCTAATATAAATCACTGTCAAATAAGACATGCCAGCTCAGCAAACTGGAATACAAGTAGTGAGATACAAAATCCCTCCTTTCCACCCTCCTGCCTGCTTCCTCAAGGCAACACAGTTACTACTAATGATAAGCTCCTTTTCTAGGCACTTTACAAAGTAAAAAGGAAGAAGATGAAAGATTCTACATCTTGGTGAACTTGTAATTTGAAGGAATTAGATTTGCACATGAAAAGTAGAGAGTATTACAAAACATGTATATAATCAGGGTTCCATGAGTGTATGCCAGTTGCACATAAGGTAGGTTCTTGTAAAAGAAAACAGTCCAGGACATAGTGAGAAAGTCTTAAAAAAAAACCCTGGAATAACCTGAGCATAATTATGAAACTAGACTTTGATGGTTTCTCTCTTTTTTTTTTTTTCTGGTGGTTCATTTTTTAAGACTGCAGGTGTACAGGATGCTTCTGCTGCCAATTAAATGTATCTTGAAAACAGGTGTCCCACACCCCAAAAACTTCAAGGATGGTTTCAGTATTGGGATATCTGCTAATGTAAACTTACTGCATGAATAAATTCAGGGAGGAAACTAAAAATTTTATCTTAGCATATGCTGTCCTTTGGATCTAGAATTTCCCCCCAAATTCTCATGCAATCAGAGGCAGGGCTCTTGGAGGAGTGGATGAATTATGGCAGTATTATACATATTGGTGGATTCATTCACTGGTGAGTTAAGGAGCTGAGTGCTCTATTAGGAGGTGGGCCCTGTTCAAAAGAGGCAAGTAACTGGGGTATGACCTAGAAAGGTATCTCACTCCCAGGGTTCCCCCTTCACTTTTTGCTTCCTGGCTGCCATGATGTAAGCAGCTTCCTTGCCAGGGACCTTCCACTATGCTATTTTTCTCTCAGAGCCAGATGAGCATGAACTGAGACTACTAAAACTGTGAGCCAAAACAAACCTCTACTCCCTTCAGCTGTGGCTATCAGTATGTGTGCCCTGATGACTAAGACAGATTTTGGTATCATGCAAGTGGGGTCAATAATGTGCCTGATCATGAGGTGTAGAAGTCTTTGAGACTGGATTACTGAGGAGTTTAGAAAGGTTTGGAAATTCTGGCTACATAATTCCTAACATGCTGTAGGGAAAATTTGATGGGAGAGTCTGGTCAGAACTCAGAAGAGAAGAATGCTGACAGAAATGTGCCAAATAGAGCAGCCAGCCCTGCCCCCACACACAGCAGCCCTCCATACAGTTTCCTCCCAGGTAGCCAGCAAAGGATGGGAAAAACAGCAGCTGACCCTGTACCAGCGCATTCAGTGGCTGCCATTGGATACCCATAGCCAGAACTGGCCAGGAGAACCAAATGGTCATGCACCAGAGAAACTGTGGTCAACACAGGAAGTGCCTGGGACCCCACTACTCACTTGTTTGGAAGAACCCAGGAAAATGTCAAGATGAAGAAGCAAAAGGCAGTCTCTGGCCTCCAAGCCAAGCAGACAAAGTCCAAGATATGAAAACATGGAAGAGATTGGGACTTCCACACCTGAAGTTTCTAAAGTGATGGCAACTGAAGTAAAGAGACAACTTCATGAGGCTATAAAAGAAATTAGAACGGAAATACTATCTCAGGTAAAAGAAGAAATGAAAAGCATAACAAAAATTGTTAAGCATCTCTAAAGAAGACAGATCAAAAAATAGAAGAGCATAAGAAAATAAGGGAAACTATGAATGAACAATGTAAGAGAGATTTTGAATGCATGAAACAGATTCAAAGAGACACAGGTAATTAAAAACTCCATTGAAAGCTGGCAAAACCACTTGAAACAAACTGAAGATAGACTTTCAGACCTAGAATGCAGGTGTGCAGCTTGCGATCATAAAAGGAAAGATCTCTTAAATATAATGAGGAACCAAGAAATAACAATTCAATGACTATAAGATGATGCAAAGCAAAATAATTTAAGAATAACAGGTATCTGAAAAAGCAGCGGGGTCAACACAAATGACATTAAAATTCTATTCTATTGGGAAGTAATAGCAGAAAACTTCCCAAACATGGGAAAAGGATGCGATATTCAGATAAGTGAGGCATACAGAACTCTAGTTAGACATAACCAAAATATATCTACACCCAGACATATAATAAACAAGACTACAGAAATTCAACACAAAAAAAGAATATTAAAAGCTATTAAAGAAAAGAAACAGATCACCTATAAAGGAAAACCAATCAGAATCACAACAGACTTCTCAACACAACCCATCAAGTCAAGAAGAGGTTGGAGTGAAGTATTTCAAATCCTGAAAGAAAATCATTTGCAACCCAGACTGATGTACCCTGCAAAAATTTGTTTCAAAATTAATGGAGAAATAAGATAGTTCCATGGCAAAGAACAACTGAAGGAATTCATGACCACCAAACCAACCCTACAAAGAATACTGAAGGACATTCTAAAGAGAGATAAAAAAGACCACAGTTCCAGGAGCAGTGGTGGATGGGATCACTAAGCAGGGCAGATAATTGAATGGTGAAGAAAAGTAGGCAGCCAATAGCAGGAAAATAGTGTGGCAGAGATGAGCCAGTGCATATTTGGCACAGTCATTAATGTAGATGACCTCAATTCATCAATAAAAAGAAACACAGGCAGAGTGGATCAGGAGACAAGATCCATCAATATGCCTCCAACCAAAGCAGAGCCTCCAACCCAAGCAGAGGAAGTTCAAGAGATGAAAACATGGAAGGGATAGGGATTCAAGAAACACATTTAACTCAAAAGGAAATTCACAGACTAAAAGTCAAAGGAGAGAAAACAATCCTCTATGTGACAGGAAACCAGAAAAAAAGTAGGGGTAGCTTGCCCATCAACTGCAGAATGGATAAGAAAGATAAGACATTTCTATACAATGGAAAGCTACTCCACTATAAAGAAAGATAACCTCAAGGCTCTTGTAGGTAAATGGACACAACTTGAGATCATGCTCATGGGTGAAATGGTTCAGAGTCACATGGGTGAACTTCATGTTGTCTCTCTAGTATAAAAAATTAAAGGAAGTAGTGGGATCCAAAATGTACAACAGATGCTGTAGGTGAAAGGGGAGGAGATGTCCACAGGGGAAAGGCAGTGGCCATTGTTAACCTATTAGCCTGTTTTGAAACTCTGTATTGTTTTCATTGCTCTGTTTAGCTTGGTTTTATTCTGTTTTTTGTTTTTGTTTTTGTTTTATTATATTTGATAGCATGGACAGCTATTTCAAAAATAACAAAATATATTATACTAGCCATTATTGATTTCCTATTATCTTGTTTCAAAGCCCTGTATTGTTTTGCTTGTTTTCTTTTGATTTTATTCTATTTTGTTTTGCTTGATTTTATTATGTCTGATGGTATAAGCAGCTACTTTGAAGATAACAAGATGCACTATGGTAGCCACTGTTGTACTACTATTGTCTTGTTTTGAAGTCCTGTATTGTTTTCATTTTTTTTATTGGCTTTATTCTGTTCCGTTTTGCTTGATTTTATTCTACCTGATGGTATGGGCAGTTATTTTGAAGA
>RJWT010015975.1:0-20113 GCA_004365215.1 Cuniculus paca | reverse complement strand
CTAGATGGGGCACTTGGAACAGTGCTGTCAGCATCAGCAGCTTGGCAGCTGAGTAGGCACTGTCAGCTGAGTAGGCTCATGGTGCACTGCCAGTGACAAGGACTGGAGGAGAGGGGCTGGGGTCTCATTTACTGCTGTCTCCTCCTCCATGGTTGTTGACTGACTATTGGGTTCTGAGGAAGCCAGGGCTGGGAAAGTTCTGTAAGTGATGGCTCATGGGGAGGAGGCCTCAGGCTGAGCAACCCTCCAGTGGTCTCTAACCCTGCCCTGGGTCAGGATGCCCATCTGAGGCTCCCCGGGGCTTTGGGGACTGGCTCATTTTCTCCTGGGCTGTCTGCTACCTTGGCATGGAGCAACATTGGATCTTATGTCCTGAAGACCTGAGTTCAAATCCCACCTCCGTATCCTTGGTGGTTGCAGCAAAGGCAACAGGCCAGCATGCTTCCTTGCTGCCTCAGGGGTGGCTGCAGCTCAGAGGCTCTCATTTGAGCTTGCTCGGAAGATGCTGATGGTCCTGGGGTCGTGGATACAACCTGGGTAGGAGGAGAAACCCCAGGCTCAGCCCCTGTTTCTCAGATTGCCTCAAATCCTGAAGCTCAGCTTGTGCTCAGCAGGAGGGTGGGAATCTTTTGCAAGTATTTTCCAGGCATAAATGCTGCTCACACTCCCCCACACAGCTCCTCCAACTCAACCTGGACTGTGTTGCCAGAAGAATCTTCCTAAAATACCCCTCACATTGTCGCGTCATCACATCGGCGCATCCCTCCCCTGCTTGGAGGCTTCCTGCAGTGGCCTCATGTTGCCTGGGATGAGGCCCTTGGTGCCCTCTGCAGTGCCTCACCTCATCTGCATGCTGAGTACAGTCTGTTGTGTGTGAGGAAGCCAGGCCTCAGAGAGGTTGATTGACTTGCCCAAGATTGCCCAGCTAGAGTCTGTCTATGGACACCTTTGGGACTCTGAGCTTAGCCAGGCCTGCAGACAGAGCTGGCCATGTTGCTCCAGGAGCTCCAGGGGACAGGTGGCAGATCCCCTCACAGCCCTGGAGGGTTCTGTGCAGAGACGACTCTCCAGGTGGAGAGAGCAGGTGGCCCGCCTCACAGGCATGGGGCATTGGACATCCAGGGAGGCTTGGGCAGCAAAGGCTCCTGGAGCAGCTGGCCAGGAGGAAGAAAGCAGGACATGTCAAGTTTCAGATCTGTCACCTACTAGCTGTGAGGACTTGGGCAAGTCTCTGTCCTTCTGAGCCTGGGAACAAGGTGGGGAGTTTGCTGTGAGAGTAAGTGTGATGATACTGTACAGGTGTTCAACAAATGCATCATATCTAAAAGTCTTTGTTTTTCTTTGGAGCTAAGATTCCCAGAGATCTTTAAATCTGCCTGTTTGCATCATGTGGAAGAGGAACTTGAGCCTCAGAGGAGGGAGGTAACTTGCCTAAGGTCACACAGCCAGAGGGAAGCAAAAAGGGCCAGAGCCCAGGTCTCCTGACCCATCACCTGCCTGCTGGCCTCTTTAACCACTGCAGGGCTGGTCATGTGTGACTTGTGAGGTCACAGCTGGGAATCTGGGGGTGTAAAGTAACTAGTGCTGGGCCTGACCTTGTCTCAGGAGGATGTGGCCAGGCATTGAAGTGAGGAGAGAGTGTGTGTTCATGGTCAGAAGTACACAACTTTAAGCTAAGCCTCAAAAGGAAGGAGAGAAAAGGCCACAGGAGCCACATGGACAGGAGGATTGATCATCTCCTAAGTGAGTCTGGGCCCAGTTGGTTTTGGTGGGGGGAGGCAGGGCAGGGAGGAGATGGACTGACTGCATCACTTGGGCTGGGATGAAGTCAAAGGGCTGGAGGTGGGAGGAACACAGATGATGTTATGGTTTGCGTCTAGGTGGCCCCCCAAGCCTCATGCAGTCATGGAAGCAGCTGAATCTAGCAGCTTGTGGTTGGTTCATTGTCTAGCGCTGGGATTGGTGGTGTGAGTACTGCGCCCACCTAGGGGCAGAGCTGGCATACAATATAAAGGAGGGAAGGAGGTGTGCTTTTCCCTGTTTGCTCTTGCTGCTTGTGGGCCTCTATGAACGGCTGCCCCTCAGCCACACCACCCTGCCTTGGAGCCAGCTGAGTATGGACTGAAACCTCCAAACTGTAAGAAGTAAACCTTTCCTTCCTTCACTTTGGGCATCAGGTATTTTGTCTCAACAACGAGAGAAAAAGTAACTAAGACACATGACTTCCCTCCTGAGGTCCAGGCCCATCCTGGGTTTTCCACACAATTCTGGATCCTTGAGAGGGAATTTTGGCCGTAGAAGGCCGAAGACCTGCGTGTAAGTTGTGCCTCTGTTCTCTGACAGCCATACCACCTTGGGTACATTGTGCATCCATTTATCCCACAAGTACCCCTGGGCTCTACTCTGGAGATAAGTACTAGTGATGTTTTTGCTCTTGTAGGCAACTAACAATACCTAAACAAATGAAAGACAAGATCATTTTAGGTAGTGGTAGATGCTCTGAAGAAAATAAGACATGGAGAGGTGATGGGGGAAAAGGGAGGTGAGGAGACATTACCCTGAAAGGGAGTAGCCCTCTTGAGGAGGTGTCTTTTGCATGGTAGGATAATTCACTTTGGAGAAGGAAAGGTAGATGCAAAGGCCCTGGGGCATGAATGAATTTGATTCTTGAGAAAATAGACAAATGAGCATGTGGCTAGAGCTAAGGGTCAGGAAGAGAGCTTTGGAAAGGAGGCTGAAGAAGCCAGCAGGGGACAGGTCTTGACTCAGAGTGGTCCCAGAGTAGACAGTGGATTTTATCCAAGGACAGTGGATCTTTGTAGAGTTACAAGCACAAGAGGGACACACATGATTGCCTATTAAAGTTTCTGGTCTGGAAAAGGGTCTGCAGTTGACTCCCACACAGGATGGTTGTGATGATAAAATGAGCAAAACATATGAGAGTGAGCAGTTGTCTGTGAATACAGAGGCAAGGGCTGCCATGGGCACTGGGAAGGCCTTTGGGGTCACTCCCTCTGAGGAAGTACCTAGCTGGCATTCTTCTTTCTAGGAAGTGATCTTTCTTAGGGGATGTTCTGGGCAGACAGGTGATGAGAAACCTACTGAGCCTCTGCTCTCACTGTTCTGGTGTCTTTCACCTGTCCTACAGGCTCCTACATTGAGATCTGCTTTCCCCAAGTGCAATCAGGCCTTGCAGCTTACAAAGGTGCTATCTGGTCCTTGGTGGAGTCTAGATCAGGAATGTTTCTCAAAGGCCCATGTGTTGAAGGATTGGTCTCCAGCACATGGTGCTACTGAGAGGTGGTGGCACCTTTAAGAGGTGGGGCCTAGTGGATGGAAGGAAGTGAGGTCATTTGTGGTGTGCCTATGGGATCCTGGGACTCTAGCCCCATTCCTCTTTTCTACTTCCTGACCACTGTGAAGTGAGCTGTTTCTTCCACGAGGCTGGTGCATTGCCTCACCACAGGCTCAAAACAACAGGGCCAACCAACCAAGGGCTCTGAAACAGCCAAAACAAACCTTTCCTCCTTATAAGCTGATTGTCTCAGTTGCTTTCTCACAATGACAGAAAGCTGACTAACATAGTCCTCCTCACTATGTTCTGCATAATCTAGCCCCCTCCTTCCTCTGTAAACATTCCTTTTATTAGAAACCTATCATCCCCTTTAAAGCCCACCCACACCGTCTCAGCTTTGCAAGGTTTCTTTCTATTCTTTAAGTCAAGGCAAGCTCCTTCTAGCCTTAGGACCTTTGCGTTTGCTGTTTCCTCCGTTCTGGCTGTTGTTTCCTGTTTTCTGGGGTTGGTGGCCTCCTCTCCAGGTGGCAGGACAAATTCAGGCCACTTCAACAGTGGAGACTTCTCTGACTTTTCAAGAAGCTGTGCTCCTACTCACAGCTGATAAACTGTTCTAATTTTTCCATAACACTTATTACCACTGGAACTATCATCTTTCTCCTTGTTGACTGTCTATCCTCTCCCAGGAGGC
Source organism: Cuniculus paca (assembly GCA_004365215.1). NCBI lineage: Eukaryota > Metazoa > Chordata > Mammalia > Rodentia > Cuniculidae > Cuniculus > Cuniculus paca. The sequence goes on along the minus strand of RJWT010015975.1, from coordinate 16,127 downwards.
AGAAGCTTCACAAGAGCAGGTCCTGCCTGTCCTTGTTGGCCTCCAGGATTTCAGTGCCTAGTACATATAGCAAGGCACTCATTTTCTTATTGAAGAAACAAGTTTTTTGCCTTATTTCCTTCCTTCCTTCCTTCCTTCCTTCCTTCCTTCCTTCCTTCCTTCCTTCCTTCCTTCCTTTTCCTTCTAGGTTAAAGGGACAGCCATTATTATGTCACAGTTCAGATGTCTGGAAGAGCAGGGCTGGGCTCTGCTCAAGGTTTTTATTTAGGGGAGGCTGAGCATTAATCTGGAGGCTGTAGTTCAGGAGTGGTCAGAGTTCGTTCAGGCTGCTGGTTTAATTTGATTCCTTGTGGTTAGAAGACCAAGGTCCCCACGTCCTTGCTGGTCACCAGCTCGGGGGCTGCTTTTAATATCTAGAAACCACCTGCATTTTCTTTGTGTGGTCCTCTTCATCTTTGAGTCAGAAGTGGTCCTTGAAGCCCCCCCATTGAGTTAGCTCCTCGCTTTTCTGGGGAGTCTGCATTTCTGTGAGGGCGTCCTTCTCTACCACTGACATTCAAAACTGCAGCAAAGCCTCTGGTTCTTTCTCTTTGCCTGTCTCTTGGTGTCTGACTGACCATCGATGATTCCCACTTAGGAAATGCTTTCAGCCTGCAAAATTCTCCCTCAACAGTGTTGCATATAAACCCCTTTTTAAAGATTATTAAAATTTGTCCCATAGAAGAGGTCAAGAGGGTGGTGATGGTCACTTCTGGGTGGGCACATAGGTCTTCTGCTCTCAAGTCTGTTCCACATGGAGCAAGATGCTAAAAGAGGAAGCAGAGTAAGAGGTGACGGGTACATCAAGGCCTCAGGGCAGGGGACTGGGTAACTCCTTGGTGCTCCTCCTCACTGCGGACTTGCCCAGCTGCTTAGATGCAGGGCTCCAAGCCAGCAGTGGCCTCTGCTCTCATTACTGTCTCTGCAGTTGGAGGGGACCCAGGTGAGGGGAACAAGCTACTTTATTCTGAAGGGTCACACTTGGCGTGGAGCTTGGCTCCATGGAGCGCGACCCTGGCCTCGAGCCAGGCTCTGCCTTCTTCCTGCTCTCCCTTTGCTGGTGAGAACTAACATCCCATCTTCCTCAGCCCTTTGAACAATGGTGGGTGTTGGGTTCCTTTGCTCAGCAGTCCCCTCAGGAAGGGAAAATATGAGTTCCTTCATTTGCAGAAATATGAACAAAAAGGAGGCCCTAAGTGTGCTATGGTGAAGGGGTGTATGTGTGTGTGTTTGTGTGCACGTGGGAATTATGTGACTGTTAGAATACACAGGCATGTGACACTGCAAAATATGTACATACACACGTGTGCACCTGGGTGTGTGCATGCGTGAATGTGTGTAACTCGGAGGACGTGCACAGGTGCCACACTGTACAGTATGCGTGGGTGCGTGTGCAGCTGGGTGTATGCGTGCATGCATGTGCACAACTGTGAATGTATGTATGAGGCGTTACACTAGTGCGCTCATTTATGACCACTGTCTGTGGCATGGGGCTTTCTGGCTGATGCGCAGAGGCACTGTCTGGAGCTGAGAAACACCAGGCAGTCACGGCGATGCATCCAAGTTTGGGTGTCCCCAAGGCTCGGGGAAGGCAGAAATAGAGAGCGAAGCTTGGACGAGAGCATGAGTTAGGACAGCTTGCTGTTGTCTGACCAGCTGACCCCAGCTGTCTGACTCAGAGACTGGCTGACGGACACTGGTGGCTGCTGCTGCTGTCTGCCCGATGACTGACCCTCCCTGTTGCTGGCTGGCTGACTCACCCCACGCAGCAGCCCTGCTCTGGGAAGCCTGCCTTAATCCTGGCTCAGCCTGTGGGCGATTAGCTGTTTGGAGCCATGACTGCTGTGCCTGTGGCTGGGCTAGGGACAAGGGTCTGCAGATTCACTCTTTTCACAGAGGCTGTAAGGGATCCCTGATAGGACATTTTCTGCAGAGTGTGGGCCCTGCCCCTCACCCCTCAGGTCCCCATTTCACCATCTTCAGTTTCCTTGTCTGTGATGTGGCTGCAGATCTTAGGCCTAGTTCTAGGCTACTACACAGTGGGCCTGTCTAGGGCTAGAGAGTGTAGATTCTGTGCCATCTTCCACAGAGTGCTGGGCTCTGAAGATATGTCCAAGTTAGGAGGACATAGTGTGTGTTTCCAATGAACCTGGGGAAGAGGGCACAACTGAGAAGTGGGGCTGTTGCTTAGTGCAGCTGGAACAGGGGAATATAGGGGAAAAGCATGGAGTTTAGAGTCGGCCTCACCCTCATCTCTGTGACAGTGGGCAGGTCATTCTCCTTCTCCTGTTTCTTCTGTAGGAAAAGGTAATACTTGCTGTATTATTGGAGCATTGCTTCATTAAACAAGAATATGTATACAAGGTGTCTGCACATAGTAGGTGCTCAAAAAGTATCAACATAGGGGTGGGTGGAGGAAATGATTCCCCATCCTGCAGGCCAGTTCCACCCTCCATTGTTCTGGGCACCCTGCTCTGCCACTCCTCCCCTGGTTCACTCCACCCCACAGTACTCAGTGTCCCTCATCGCTTCCCCCTTGGTTCACAGCACTTCCCAGTGGACAATCACTGATTATGTCCCACTGTGGTTCTTTGGGGTCCTGAGGGAAAGGATTACGGGAGAGATGCTTAAGGTTGATTGGTGTCCATTTGTTTGTTTGCTGCATTAGGCAGCAAGCTCTGGAATGATAAGATCGGGGAAAGGTAATCAGCCTTCATTCAGCTCTTACCAGACGGGTTACGCCCATTCTCGTTTCTCACTAAGACTTCACAAGCACATATGAGATGTATGACCCTTATTTTGCTGGTGAGAAATTTGAACTAAGAGAGAGAGAAGACTTGCTGAGGCCACTTACAGCTGGGCAGGTGGGGAGTTGGGGTTTCCCACCACCTGTGACTCTAGCCACCATGTTAGCCCGGTTCAAGGAACAGAAAGGAGATCCTCTGCCCAGTCCCCACCCTGAGAGCACTGTGGCCCTTCCATGTGTCACACGAGAGCCTCTGTGGCACACTCTGCATTAGAGATGCTCATGTGTCTGTGCTGGTAAGGGACCTCTATCCTCTGGATCCTGCAATGGAGGGGGCATGGGAGGTCCCTAGGGTTTAGGAATCGGAAGTGGGGTACATGATAGTAGCAGAAGCTATCATGAGTCTGGAGTTCATTGCTCAGGTGGTCTCCATTAGCAGCTTCCTGGTATGAGATTCTTTTGTGTGCAGGTGCCCTCCCCATGCATGCAACTGCTCCTCGATGGGTCTTTATGCTTCACCGTGTGTTTGTGTCTACACCCATATAAATGTAAGCCCTGTTGTACACCCGCTGGGAATTTGCAAGTGCATTTCGGTGCAACCATAAGTTTTGACCGCGTGTTGCAGTGTCTGTACCCCTGATAAGTTTGCAAGCTTTGGGAGGATGTGGGTGGCTCTGGGGGCGCTGTGTTGGGCTGGGGTGTAGGCTGAGAAGCTGCCAGAGGGTACATATGGAGATGGAAGCCTCCAGCAAACAATCCTGTGGACTCAGCTTCCTCCTTGAGGTCCTTTCTTCTTGAATTGAAGCTTTGAAGGTCGATACTTTCCTTGAATCTACCTTAAAACGTTCTTGGCATGGTCTTTGATAGAATTCTCAGTTTGAATCCTAGCTTCACCATCTGTTGTGCAGGAGGCTAGCAAGGTGCCCACTTTCCTGGGTTTCCGTGGTTTTCTGAGACGACGAATCACACAGTTGTGTGGCTTGGAGACGGCACTCATGTGCTAGGTGCAGAGGAGGGTCTCTGAGCTGAGGGTGCTATAGAGGGAAGTCTCATCAAATCACGTGCTAGTCCATTTGCTTCCCCACGCATATAAGCAGAGGTGTTTCTTTGACTTTCTTGCAAGAAAAGTCTTACTTCCTGCCTGTGCCCACCCTTTTCCCTGGCACCGACTAACATAGAGGAGGCGAGACCCTCGCAAACCAGCTGGGTAACTTGGAATAACTGCACAACTTTGCATTGGGAAAACATGGATTGAGTGGATTTTCTTGACTTTGCCTGGTGATGAACTGTGCTGTTTTCACCCTCTGAGGAAGGCCAAGCATTAAGTTCTTAAACTAAAGAATTTTTAATTAAATTTCAAATGAAAATGAACAGGGCACACAGCAGTTTTGAAGCTACTGTTTTGGAAAAGTGAGGTGTGAATTTGCTTTGCATTGTTATAGCTTTATCAGGTGGGGGGTCACCTAGTGGTGAAGTGGGGTATTGCAACCCAGCTCTACTCCACCTTGTTAAATAAGAGGCAACTAAGCAGATAAAAAAATGCTTAGTAAGCACCTGCACTGATGTTGTATCCCATGAACTTTTCTTTGTATTTGCTGGCCAGAGAGCAATTCCATTTTTCAAGCAGTGTAATCAACCTTCTCAGGGTTATTCACTGGTAGGCAATAGAGTCAGGATTTAAATCTTGGTCTCATAACTCCACGTTGTCTCTATGAAGACAGCTATTTTTCAGTAATCATTAAAGAAACTGGATTCTAGTTTCAGATGAGTTTGATATGGAAGGTGTGACTGCACTGACTGAGTGGAGGTAGACTGGGAGGAACCTTCCTGGATCCTCTTTCACTTCCTAAGATGGTTTGTGGGGCGTGTTGTGGAATCTCAGGTCTTCAAGAAATAGCTGGAAACCCATGTGACCATAGCCAGCAACTCCACGAGAAAAGTCCAGCTCTGAGGTCTGGGTGGGTGCATTGCCGTGAGGAAGTACGAAGGTGACTGACAAAAGAGGGAAAATATGGAGCACGGTAGAAACAGCAGTCCTTGGCAAGGGAACATAAGGGTAAAAACTACTGGTGCCCTGTATTCCCTAGGACTCACTAAGGTGCATGCCCATTCCAACAAAATTCCTGGATCCATGATTCTGTACTCTGTAGCCATTTTTGGGGGAACATATCTCTGATTTGTAGATAAATGTAGCAAGTAAAATAGGATGCTACTATCTGGAAGAATTTTTGAGGCATATCATAGTTTAAAAAATATATTTATAAAAATTTTTCCTGACTACCTTATGAACATGAACGACATGGTCTTTCTTTCTTTCTTTTCTTTTTTTTTTGAGACAGGGTCTCACTATGTACTTGAAGCTGGCCTTGAACTCACTATGTTCACTATATAGACCAGGCTGGCCTTCAACTTGTGGTGATCCTCCTGCCTCAGCCTCCCAAGTGCTGGGTTGCAGATGTGCACCACCATGCCTGCCTATTTTCTTACTTTTATCTAGCTCTCCAACCATGAGCACTACATGGGAGCAAGGACCTTATCTAGTGTGGCATTTCAATGCCTGACCTAGTGGCCAGCCCAGGATAGACATTCAATCAACACTGATGAATGACCAGCCAAACCTTCAGGGAATATTCTTCACATTTTACAGAAAAGGAAACAGGCTCGGCGAAGTTAAAGAGCTACCCATGACCAAGCAACTGGTAGACAGACAAGTCACCACTGGACCCAGCTCCCAACTTTATTGTCAGCAGTGGAGCAACAAAGAACCGCATGAATAGGTATCCAGGCCCAAGTTGACCTTCCAGCCTTCGGTCCAGTCCTGAGAGCTACAAGCCTGTCTGCAGAGCAGGGACACAAAGACCAGGAGATCTCTGGGGCCTGGGGAGGATTAATCAGCAGACAAATGCTAAGTGTTATTAGTATTTAAATTTAGTTTCATCTTCCCCTGCATCCCCACAAAAGGGAACAGATGGCCCTGGCTCCAGGTGGAGAGGAGGGGGGCGGGGCCCAGTAGGAAGTTCTCTGGGCTCCAGCTTCCAATTAGCTCCTGCCTGATGTGAGAGCCCAGCAGTGAGGCCCTATAGATCTTGGGAAGGCCTTGCCTATAAAATCAGAGTGGAGGTCATGGGAAAGCATGGCCTGGGCTCTGCGTTCCCCTTTCCAGCTGTGTGAACTTCAGCAGGGTGTGGCTCTTCTCAGAGCCTCAGCTCCATGATACCACCTTGCAGAGCTGGAGAGTGAATGAGATCGAGCTTGAGAAAACACAGGCCCTGATGCCCAGTCAACCACAGTTTCTAGTTTTCTCCTTTAAGAGACTGACATTGGGGTCTAGATTCCCCTGTGGAGGTTTTCTAAGAATTGAAAACACCTGGGTCGTAGTCTCTTGCCACTCTGAATACAACCTTTGGCCCTATCATCTGTGTGATCTCCGCCGCCCTGATCCCATATTCCCTATCTTTAAAATGGGCCTCATGTTGGCACCTGTGTTGCCTGCCTTGCAGGATAACCACCTGAGACATGGTCTTTGTAAAATGCAAAGAGTGGGGATAGGTGAGAGTAAAGACTATTGTTTCTTCCTGTTCTCTGCCCAACTGCTTTGGGCTATAATTGGAGGTGAAGTGTTTGGTAGAGAGAAGGAGTTGGAGGTGGTTTGTTCGGTCAGAACCCATGTATAGCCCACCCTGGCTGAGCCCTAAATCTGGACCGCCCCTAAAAAGAGGTTCTTTCTTTCAGGTGAGTTGTATGTCTTTGGACAAACACCTAGAGACATTTTCCACCACATGGGGGAGAATCTGCCTGAGAGGATGGGAAAATCCAGAGGAGGGTAGATGGAGAGATGGAGAGAGTTAGTTTCCTAGTGCCTCTATTAAGAGTCTGGTTCCAGGTATGCCTGAATTTTCTGTACCATGAGCAGATATTTTCCTTTCTTTCAGTTTTCAAAACCACTTGAAACTGAGACTTTTTATTACTTATTCGCCTACAATAAATATTTTGTTTCTAACAAAACCTTTGATTTCAACCATGGAGCAGCTGAGATGTGTGCACCGAGAAATAAGGCATCCACGTTCAAATTCAACTGGATAATTTTTTTTTGCAAGAGTTTGTCTATGTTCATAAGGGACATAGGTATGTGGTTTTCTTGTAATGACTGCTTTTGTTTAGCCTTAGTATCAAGCTAATGCTGGCCTCTTTAAGGTAGGACGTTTCTCTCCTATTTTCAGAAAGAGTTTGTGTAGAATTGGTATTATTTTTTCCTTAAATGTTTCGTAGAACTTACCAGGGAATCATGATTCACATTTTTGATGCTATCAAGTACTTTATAAAAAAGAGCTATTTTACTCACTATTTCCGTCTTATACATTGATTGAATGATTTCCCAACATTTTGTTTTCCAACATTTTCCCTGGATTCTTGTTTTGGGCTGCACCAGGCTCCAGAAACTGTAATATGATCTAAATTTATGTTACAATTTTTCATCTTTCACTTTTTTTTTAAAGCAACACATTGCTTGCAATCTGTTTAAAAGAAATGCATAGAATGTGGTTAACTTTGATCTGATGTTATAGCTGCGCCCTGGCTAACTTCCCTGCCTCCTCTCTTCCTCACCATGATGTCCCCTGGGTCCTGCTCCTGGCCTGGGCCCAGAATGTATTTTTTGCTAGAGTGCCTTTCCCTGACCACCCTACTCTGGGTCACGCCATTAGGATATTGTTTTGGCAAAACTTCTCTGAACTTCCAAGATTAGGATAGATGACACCTCTGGCTACTCCCAACCTCCATTCTAGATTACACAAACCTAGATTGTATATGTCAATGACTTGGGGTGGCCTTTTGTTGCAATCAAGAGACACAGTTAGCATGACATATGTGAAGCTGTGGTCGAGGTAACATGGCATGCTGTTTTACAGTAGCCTTTTTTTTTATAAGTTACCTACTAACATAACAATAAAAGTATCATATAGTTAATGCAGAAAGCATTTAACATAATCACTTATCAAGTTTTATGCATTGTACACAATTGTATGTGCTCTACTTTTATGCAACTGGCAGTAGATTTACATCTGCATCACCACTAAAACATGTGTTGCACTATGACATTATGACAGCTATGATGTCACTAGGTTTAGGTAATGAGAATTTTTCAACTGTTATTATCTTATAGTACCATTGTCATATATTCAGTCTACTGTTGACTGAATCTTCATTATACACCACATGACTGTATATCAAAATTGTCCAATCTATCTCTTTCCCATACTGTGAAGTCCTTGACAACGGACTCTGCATGCATTCAGTCCATTTCAGATTCCTGCTCTGAGCTCAGAGCCTGGCGCGTGGACTTTTGGTAAATACTTGTCGAATGAATGAACACTTCTTTCTATTCATGACTATGTCATAGCAATAACAGCCATCTACATTTCATATCTCCCCATAGTTATGAGTGGTTTCCACATGCGGTATCTCAGTGGAATTTTTATAGTAATTCTGAGTTTCCTTTTATATTTGAGTATGCTGAGCCCCACAGAGATGCAGTGACTCGCCAAGTTACATAAATGGCAGAGCCAATGTCCAAAGGCAGGTCTTCCTCAATTCAGGGATTCCCTTGAATCTGAGTTCTATGCCAAGGTGCTGTTGGTTTGGGGAATGTTTTAGGATTTATCCTAAGCAAAATTTTGCAATTAGGCAGCAGCCAGAAAAGGGCATCCAGGGAAGAATGTTGAGCTGCTACCAGCGAGCGACTGGAGCCAAGTGCAGGGGCCAAGTGCCTTGCAGAAGCGTCACTTCCATGTTAGATGTCCTGCAGGAAAGGGGATGTGGGGCAGCATAGGGCAGGAGCATAGGGCTGGCAAGCAGCAGCCTTGCCCAGGGATCAGGTAGAGTTTCCAAGAAAGGGCCTGGCTATGGCTGGTGGAGTCCACTCCAGGCATAGGGGCTGGTATTTGATCTTTGCTTGAGCCTTTCTTGTATTGTATACCTTTCCTTCCCATTCCCTGTGACCTGGCTATCTGTAACTCATCCTCGGGTCTCGGATGGTCCCTCCTCCAAGAAGTCTTTCCAGATTCTCCATGTTGGCAAAGGAGGCTTTCCTGCTCTGTCTGTCATGGCTCTCTTCATCCCAAATGTGAGTGCCCTGCAGCTTCCCTGAGTACTCACACATCTTGACCACAGGCTCTTTGGGGTCAGGGACTGTGTTTTCTTCACCTCCAGATAGCTATGCAGAATGAGGGTGGCAATTTCTCCTTAGAACTATGAAGACTCAGTAACAAGTGAAATTTTGAAAACCTCCAAAACATTATAGCTGACATACAATGCAGATTAATCACTTTCTCTTAGCGAATGTTAAAGTGCAGAATGCACGATGGTTCCTCTCAGTGCACGCTTCCTTCTTTTGGTCTGAGCAGTGAAGTGTTCTGCGTAGAGGTGCTTTCCTGAAAGGTGTAGAAGACTGAGGAGCCCAGTCGTGTCCCCTGAGTTACTTGTCCTCCCCCTCTAAGACCTTAAGCCTGTTGGACCCACAATGGCTTCTTGGAGGGCAGAGGTTTGATACTACTTTCTTTGAGTCCAAGAGCTAATGACCGCCTTACAACCTAGAGTCCCCCAGCTTGCTTGCCATTTCCAAAGGGAACATAACCAAAAATTTGGGGGTCCCAAAAAGATGACTATAGGCAAAAGAACAGTGAAAATGACAATCTCTAAAGCTCATGTGTCTCGTTGTGCAGGTAGTCAGCCCAGCCCAGCAGAAAGAACCAATTCTGAATCACACAGACCTGGTTGGCTCTTTGGGCTGTAAAACATTTCAACAAGTCAGCTCATCTCTCAGAGTCTCACCTCACTTCTCTAAAAATGGGGCCATCAGGACTTAACTGTCTGTGTTGTTGTGAGGACCCATGCTGATATAGTGAGGTGGTCAGTGAGCTTCCTTTTTCTCTCCAAAGCCTTCTCCATTCCCCAATGTCCAGAGCACAGGGCCAGGCACATAGGAAATGAAAAACTGCGGGTGGGTTGACTACTAATGACTCCCATTTCCTGCCTTCAGGAAATAATGCTCAAAATCACTTTGCTATCTCCCATACTATTTTCAGGGTCAGGAAACTTTTGGTGTCCAGGACACATTTTTTGAAGAATGAATAAATTCAGAGAGTGGGAATAATAGGGGCACAGACAAAAGTAATGGAAGGCAGGTCAAGCAGAGTCTTAGGGTAGAGAAAAAGAGGAGCCGGACCTTCCTAGAACAAAGTATTAGGAAGTACATAAAATGCTGCTGCCTAAACTATGTCCCCAGCTTGGAATGTACTTTCAATGTCAGATACATACATTTGTCTCTTAAATCTCGATCCGAATGTCATCTCCTCATTGCCTTCACTTGCTCCTCTGCGCAGAATCGTTGTGCTGCCTCTGTGCCTCTTTGGGGTTCTGTTTGTGCCTCCAGGGGGCAATTTCAGCTCTATGTCATAGTTTTCATTTCACCTATTTGACCTCCAGCAAGATTGTGGTTTCCTGAGGGAAAGGACCATGTCCAGTATCTCTTGGAATCTCCATGGGCCCAGGGTCAGGCAGCTGGCAGGCTTAGTTTATGCTCTTCCCCCATAGCAGAGATGCATTGAATGAGCTGGTGTTCTACTGAGCCCGTAACAGAAGCATGCATGTCTGGAACTCCCTTAGCAGCTACTTCAAAGCTCAGTGAGACGATGGGCCCCATTGGTCTTATGCATGGACGCAGGAAGGAAGCAGCCGTTGATCTTGGAAATGGAACTAGAATGGGGTCACTGAATGACTCTGGAAACCAAGAAGTATATCTGGGTTCTGGTAGCTGACTGACCTTCTCCCTCTCTGAGCTTTTGTTTTCCCCTCTGTGACTTGAACAGTGGGGAGAGAAGTGGTTGAGTTTCAAAGAAAGCAAATGCTCCTCCTGCTTCTAAAATTCTATGTGTTGATTTCCTGGGTTGCTCGGAGACTGACAGACATACATAAATACTCACGAGTACAAACACCTACACAAATACACACAGGCAAAAACAGATGCAGATGTAGCTACCCCCACCCCACACACAGACACACACATGGAGGTTCACATTTTCACACTGACAAGTACTGGTTTTCAGAGATACAAAGACACACATGTGTCTCAATGTTACACTTGGACACGATATAGAGACACTCAGGCTGCCACAAATGCATGTCCGCACCACAAATACACAAGGCTTAGCTTCACAGTACGTACACAAACACGCCATGCATGTGAAAGCACTTTGGTAATCAAGGCCCTATTCTGCTGGCAGAGTTGGGGGTCATGAGAGCAGACTCATATCTCTGCCCATGGCAGGTGACGGTCCCTTCTTCTCTCTCCCAGACTTTGACAGGTGGAGGAGCTGCAGCTGCTGGCTGAGCTGAGAGCAGGGGGAGAGCTGCTGCAGCCCTTGGGGTGGGGATCAGGTTGGGGATACATCTCACAGGTTACCGCCTGCGGATGCTACTTTTAAAAAATAGCCTCCTGCTGTTTCCAGGAAAGCTCTGGGGAGCGAGGACTCCAGAGGCTGGATTTGACTTATCCTTTTCCTGTCTGTGGAGCTATATGCGAGGGTCCCCTTGGGAGACCACCAGAGTCCCTATTAGTGCCCAGAGCCCTGTAACAAAAAAAAAGAGGCTGAGAGCAGCAGGATGGCTGGGAATGGGGCTGCTTCACCTTCACATCTCCCCTCCTAGAGGAAGGCTGGCTTGCTCAGTTCCCCTGACTGGGGATATTGTGTACGTCCCCAGGACGGCACGACATGGTGCTTTGTACCTAGGCTCTGCTGCTCCCTGGCTGTGTGACCTTGGACAAGTTGCTTCATATCTCTGAGCATCGGTGTTCTCAACTGAAAAACAGGGCTGCTCATCTGTACCTCCCTTATGAGTGGAGAAAATTAAGCAGAGAGAGAGATAGGTTGGATCACCTCTCTCCTGCTTGGCTGTGCCTTGCCCCTCCTCTTGTGCCCCAGCATGGAGAACAGCATGGTTCCATGGCCACCTCCAGAGCTGGGCCGCAGCACAGCCCTCTCCCTGCTTGCTCTTCTTCCCAGCGCCCTTGCTCACTTCCCCTTATTTGCCCTTCTAGTTCACGTTGCCTCCCTTTGGGATAACCAGGCACCACCTATTCCTGTTTTCAGAACCCAAAAGAGCTCAGGGGAATGTGGGCCTAAGAGGGACCCCCAGTCAGTGACTCCGCACTGGCTCCCGTCAAAGGCAGAAGGTGTGGCAGCTTTGGTGGTGCAGAGATTGGGCTTCAGTGGGGCCCTAGGAAGGAGGAGCTGGTAGCTGGTGGCCCTGGGGCTGGGAAACACATCACTCGCTTCCTGTGACCACAGGCTAAGTCTCTGAGAGGGTCCTGGGTGGGCAATCTCAGCAGGTTGAATCTCTGGGCTTCAGTCCTGGATTTATGCCCTATTAACCTTGTGGTCTTGGATGCAAGATGCCACCTCTCAGTTTCTCCGTGTGCCCAGTGGCTTCCTGTTGTCCACATTGCAGGATCAAATCAAGGCAGACCAGTGGTGGACAAGGAGGAACCAAGGCCTTCACTTTACAGATAAGGAAGTGAGGCCTAGGGAGAGCAAATGACTCCTTCAAAAGACCCGGCAGAGTTCAGAGGGAAGATGGAGCTCTGAGTCCAGCTAAGCCTCTCTCAATCCTTGCAAACCATGGCAGAGGGGTTTGGAGGTCAGGTCTGGCTCTGGCGAGGGTGTCTCCTGGGTTGGGTTGGTGCTGCTTCCCAAAGGGGAGTTCCTGTGCATCCCAGAGGAAGGCAGGTTCCAGTGCCCGCATTTTCCAGTTGGCTGCCGATGCTTGCTAGCCTCTCTCAGCCTCAGTGTTTTCCACTCGAGGCGGAGAAGGAAAGATCTCCTTTTCGGGCTATGCTAAAAATCACATGGGAGAAGCCCTACAGCGGCTTGGGGAGATACCTGTGGGAAATGCACTTTCCAGCTCCTGGGAGGATCTGCCCCTGTCTCTCTAGCTGCCCTTTTCTGACCTGGGGGTAGAGGCCATTTCCCAGGATCATCTGTAGATTAAGGGCCAATCACAGGGCCAGGAGACGGTGTGCATGGGGTGCCCACTGTGTGTGTCTGTGGGGCTGCATCCTGCCCTGATGGCTGGTTTCCCACCTATCAGGTGGGCGAGGCGTCCCCCATGGCTATGAATCGCAGTGTCTCTAAGAACAGAAGGAGCAGACAGAAGCTGCCTCACACCTGTGGTTTTGGTGGGCTGGTTTTGTCAGGTAATGGGTGCTTTGCAACGTGTGCAGAGCAGAAATTGCCTCAATGTGCAGAGGCAGGTGTGACTGCCCCGACAAGGCAAAGCATTTAGAAGAGGAAGAAGCTACAGGGGTTGTCTAGGTCACTGAGGATCAGAGAGGGGCAGAGCTTCACCCAAAACCACACAGCCAATCAGCGACTAAACCCATGGCTCAGGAATTTCCTAATTTGAAAAGGCCAAAGGCCAAGGTCATTTGGCCCAACGCCCAACCCAAGAATACCTGTTTATCCACCTCCAGGAATGAGGAGCTCACTACCTTCTATGGCAGTTTTTCCTTAAATGACATGAGACTGGTTTTACTTATTTATATTTTGTGGTGCTGGGTCTTAAATCCAGGGCCTTGTGTGTGCTTGGTAAGCAAGATACTGCTAAGCCACAGTATATCAGCTTTGTAACAGCTCTGGTCCCTGGATATTTCTCTTTTGTATGGAGCTAAAAATCTATTCCCAGTCACTGCAGCTGCTATCCACAGAATCAACACGCACTGCCTCTACACCCAGATACAAGACAGTAGAGGTCATGCCCACTCTTGCCTTCTTTGTCCAGGCTGTAATTTTGCAGTTCCCTGTCCTAATACAACAGCTTCGAGGCCCTTACTTTCCTAGTCAGTGAAGGGATCAGGATACCTTCTCTGGACTCAGGACCAGATTTCCAGAGAAAAAAATCATGAGGCTCCCAGAGGCTGCCTCTGTGAAGTTGTTCAATAAATGTAATAACAATTAGGTGTTTTTTCAGTGAAAACAAAATTGACTCAGAAGAGGGGAATTTTAAAAGCATTTTCAATTCATGATTTTCATGGGAAGCAGTTAATCTATAAGCAAATAAAAGTGTACAGGTGCCAGGAAAAAATATGCGAAATGTGTTTTTTAGAGAGTAAGTCTCACTCTACTAAATTATCAGAGATTTATGCCTAGAATAGACTCTACTCTCTGCGAAGTCCTTGAGGGCAGAGTCGGGGTCTTTCTGTCACCCATGACAGCCAGAGCTGGCCAGAGCATGCAGGCGCAGGAGTGAATGAGTTCATAAATAGATAATTTCATCTGGTTGTTGTTTTCAGTGCGAAAAAGGTCAAATGCATCTCTGTACTGATTCATCTTTTGGACCTTACAGGTACATTGAGGTGGCCTGCGTATAAAATCATGGCATGGGTGCCAACCACTGAAAGATGTGGTGGTCACACTGGCTAGCCCCAGTGTCATGGAAAGGTGGTGTGCAATGTAGCTGGTGTTTTCCATTCCATACATATAGTTCTCTTTCTGTTAGTAAGGGTGGTCTCATTTCCTTTGGGGAGCCACTCTTCCCCCAGTATCTTCTATGTGGTTTATGTGGACCCTGAGGCTCTAACCTGGGGCTTAGAAGAGGGCACATGAACAGGACTTGGTCAATCAGTGTGGTCGATCCTGCACATTCTTCTATGACAGCTCACAACTCGTCTGCTGGTTCTAGTCTGTCTCCATATCCATCTCTTCCCCCAACAGGCTGGTTGCTCCTTGAGGACAGGACCAGGTCCCATTCATCCCTAAGTCCTCACAGCCCAGCCCACATTCACATAGGATGCCTCACAAGCCTGTTATACAATAACGATTCTCCCGATCCAAGATTTTGCTTTCTGTGGTTTCAGTTACCCAGGTCAAATGTGAACCAAAAATATTAAAGTTCTAGAAATAAACACAAGTTTAAGGATAATTCTTAACTTTTAAATCATATGCCATTCTAAGTAGTGTGATGAAATCTCACCCCATCCCACTCCTTCTTGCATCATAACTGAATCATTCCTTTATCCAGAGTATCCATCTTGCATATGCTACCTACCTCTTAGTTACTTAGTAGCCATCTGCATTGTCAGACCAACTGTTTTGCTATTGCTGTGCTTATGTTCAAGTAACATTTATGCAGTAACCTAATGGTATGTCATAAGGTCTCATTCACTTCACTTTATCTCATCACACAGGCATTGTATCATTTCATAAGAAGAAGGGTGAGAACAGTCAATAAGATATTTTGGGAGAGAGAGAGAAGAGAGAGAAAATATACATATAACTTATTAAGTATGCTGTTACAATTGTTCTGTTTTATTAGTTTTGGTTGCTAATCTCTTACTCTGCTTAATTTAGAAATCAAACTTTATCAGGTCTCTATGTCTAGGAGAAAACACAGTATATGTATGTTTTCAGGAATCCCACAGAGGTCTTGGAATGTATCCCCTAGATAAGAGTGTGTGTGGAGGGGAACAAGGGGTACATTGAGTTTCTGTCCAAGGAATTGCTTAATGCTCCAGACCAGTCACCAGGGTTTTTTGGCATATATTTACTTAAAACCACTTCCAGGGAAAAATAGAGATTCAATTACTCAACTTTCACCTTGTCTGGGAAGAACACCACTGGTATGTCCAGCAGGATCATCCTCTCTAGCTGCTGGGAGCTGAAATTTCCACTCCAGCTTCATCAGACCAACTTTGGGAAATAAACAGGGTTTCCAAGTGTGTGGTGGGAATTTTCCAATACATGAAGAGAACCAAACATGGAAGCAGATGGCTATGGCCAGAAGCTGAAAACAATCAAGCTGGAGGGAGAGATCCTTGTTTCCCTTTAACCTTCATATTTTCTGGGTCTATTATTGGACCTGAGGAAAACTGCCCATATAATTAACAATAACAATATTTTTCTGATCCACAGCCCAGGATATCCCTAAAGACGTAAGCAATCAGATCTCATAACCTGGTTTCTGTGGCTTAGAGGAGTTTTCACAATGAAAGGGAAGAATGGAGAGAGGGGATGTTATTTCTAAATGACTTTGTGCTGGAGGCTTTAACCCCATTCTCCCCTCTTACTCTCCTTGTTCCCTGGATCCCTCAAGGAGCCAGATGCTTTTCCTGTTTGCCAGATGAAAGAATGGAGGCTCAGAGGGGTGAGATGATTAGCCAAATTCACACAGCTGTTAAGTGGTAAGTAGAACTTCAAAGCTAATCTGAATGACCTTCTTACCTCCAAACCAGCCAGGCCATCGAGAAGGATGGAATTTTGGTCAACTGGTTGAAGTTACAGGGAATCCTGAT
>RJWT010015974.1:0-20127 GCA_004365215.1 Cuniculus paca | reverse complement strand
AAAAAAAAAAAGAAAAGAAGATATAAAAATAGGTAGTAAAATCACCTGCACAGAGGAGATATAGACGGTCCTATTTCAATAATTCTAATTTATTAAATAAGACTAACAGCAGTACAATAAATACAATAAATTTAGTAACCTAAAGATTTGGTTCACTTACAAAAATGAATATCTGTAAGAGCTCAGAGGCAATAAAACCTTGACAAGTTCTAAATATGAATACAGCAAGCTCTTAAAAATATTTATTTCAAGCCCATTCCTAGCAAGTGCAATGTTACTTATTATCCACTTTATGAAATCGTTCTCATATATTATCTCCTTTGATAAATACAGTACTGCTAAGAACAAAAGACAAAACCTGACAGACATTCTAGAATGAGAAAATTAAGATTTGAAAATTTAAGTAATTTGCACATTTTAACTTTTACCAAGCAACAAAAACGGGACTAGATCCCATGTTTCTAGATAACAACTAGAGTTCTTTCCACTATGGCCTTTAACTTGCTATATATTTGAAGTACAATTATGGTATCTTTGTGGCAAGACTAAGAGGCTGTCCAGTCTATCTCATAAACTAAGACATAATTTTACTGAAATTGCCAAAGAGAAATTATAACGCATTTCTTCATAAGAGGACCTAAATTATGCATTTTCTAGCATTCTCTTCGTATGTGCTCCCAACTCTTCCCCAGTAGGTGTACTATTGAAGGAGTATATTCTAAGGAAATGAATCTTCTCTCATCCATTTTTGGGGCAAATTGTCTGATCTCAACCAATCAGTACCCAGCTTCTGGTTTCTGGTGACTGGTTCAGTTAGGCACATACACATGAGTAGATCCAGTCAGAATGATTGTGCGTGCGGAGAAAGTCACTCTTTCATCTATCCTAACTGCAGAAAACTGTAGCCCTGGAAGTGTTGATCTCTACCTTCGGAACCAGCCTAATGTGAAGTTCTCTTCGACTCACAGAGCTTATTGCATGTATTCTGTGTACATATTTCATAGAACACTCCTCATCAATTGCTCTTGATCTTTACCAAGGAAAAATGAAGCCAGCATCATTTAAGATAAATCACAGAGTGTAAAAGCACTGAGCCACCAACTCAGGCTCTGTGTGACCTCCTTTAGTTACAAGAGCCAGTAAACTACATAGGCAAGTTAAACTCAGGTTTTTAGTTATTGCTAACTGAAAGCATTCTGCTTGCTGATAAATTTTTAAGTTCTGAACAATAAGTAGTTCCAGTCTTCCCCAGTAATTTATTCTTGTTTATAATGATCTAAACTCTCCAAGCTACAGTCCACCAGTATATTATACTTACCAGATGCCTACTGTGCATAGCTTCCCATACACAATACGGTAGGTTTACCTTGTGGCTAAATACTCAGCGAAGTCACAATGACTATCTCCTCCGTAACAGAAGGAGACTTTTTTCACTTGATTTACTCTATGTCTTGTCTCCTCTTATTAAATCTTAGTATCATGTTTTTGTTTTTCTTACAACTTACTCGTATGCATTACTTACCCTCATGGGTCAATTCTGATCTATCTTTCATGTGCTTACATCATTCTGAAATGATCTTTGAAAACTGGTGAGCTGCAAATAAACTCTAAAAAACATTTTAAGACCAAATAAAATCGGAAAGTTTGTACTTTTTTCAAGAACATACTCTTCTGAACATGAAACTTGTTTTTCTAATGTCAACTTATCTGAAATAAATTTTTCTTGTATTTATTTCATAGAACAGTTCTCACCAATAGTTTTTGTTAAAAATAACAATTGGAAAAAATACAAAATGAAGTAATGACTGGTTCTTAAATTATATGAAATAATTTCTATTAATATCCTTGATTCATTTTTTAAATTTTTCCTCCACATTTTGCCTAGTGAATTGAGAGTTACTTGCTAAGTATTTTTTAAATGAATTACCAGATATGCCTAATGGTGATTACCTTCACGAGAGGAATTGTTTTAAGAAACAATAAAAAACTTTTGATATTAATTCATGTATTATCAGTGATGACCTGTTTCACCTGAGATGGGCATTGTTTTCAGCAGTAATAAACATTAATTCAATTATCATTTATTGGAGAACTTACATTGAGTCAGGCACAGTTCTAAGTGTCTTGCTTAACAGTTTATTCAACACTTACAATTTCCCTTTGATGTGCACGGTATTATTCAATTTATTTCACGGAGAAGGAAACAGTACCTGAAGCTTCTACAGAAATCTATTTAAAGTTCTTAAGGGACACTAACTAGTGAGTGGCCATGCTTGGATTCAAACTCTTTTAGTCTCGTCAGCTGAAATGTCTTACAGAATCAAAAGTGCACGCCACTCTCATCCTAGCCCAAGTACAGAGGACTGCACTTAATTGGAGCTTTGATTTATGGGATTAGAAATTCGCCCTGTGGCTATCAACTGTCCAGAAAAATGTCTGACAGCCATAACTTAAGATGATCATTTCTTTCCCCTCCAGAGCTAATCAGAGTCCTTGGGTTAGGAATATGGAGATGCATTTTGAGGCAATAGTTATTGAGTGACTATTAGGTATTTTTAGATATTTTTCTCTTTGAAGGGCAGAATATCCTGATCATCTTCAAGTAATTTAGATTATCAACAGTAGGTATAGAGCAGAGTTCATAGCTTTGCCCAATTCTTCATAGGGTATCTGAGCATTTTCCCAGTGTTTTAAAATAAGGGTATAGAACAGATGGAGTTTTCAACTAGAGCATATCTGGGGTTTGACTGGCAAACAGATATAAACCACAACTTTGATTTCCTCTTCCTCAGAAAACTGATGCTATCATCCATTCATTATAATGCCGATTTGAAAGGAAAAAGAAACCTTCAAGTTTACATTCTACTTGTTCTAAAATTCAGTATAACTGTGCTTTGCTGCAACTCACCACAAATAGATTTCTGCTGAATTGTTCCAGGAATGTTATTGCTGACTCTAATTGTAGGGCTGTGCTGCAATGTTATTCAGCTACTTGGCTTCACACTCTGGAATGATCATACAGGAAAACAAATGACTGCACGAAGAGCAGAATTCCGTGTATTTGGCTGGTGATAAAGACACTGTATTCTCATAACTCTTGGAATTCTCTGATAACTGTTTTTAACATCCAGAATACACATGATCAGGAATCTATCTTTAAAGGCACATTATAATAAAACACATTAAAGTGACCATCAACTTTTGAAATGATGGAAGTTCAGCTTATACCACAATGCCTTTTTACAGAACTTCTAAAAATTTGAAAAGGAGCTCTTAAACACAGAACTATAATCTCACTGCTATTGCCATATGAAATGCTAATAGGAGTCAGTCAAATAGTCATATGTTATATTGCTTTTAGCAGAAACACAGATGTTAAAATGCATTTAGGTAGCCAACTGGCAAGCTAGTAAGGGAAAAAACAGCTACCAAAGTGAACTTTTGGTTTTAAAACTTTAGATAAGAAATTGTATTTGTTCAAATGGTTCCCTTACATGTATAATTGCCATTATTAACACAATTGTTTCTTTAAAGTCAAGAAATTTTTCTTTTCCTGCATAATTTCTCCCACACTTCTTTGATTATATGCTCTAAGATAATAACCACATTTTCCAGTAGGAGCTTAGGGATTTAATAAACATCAATCAATGTCACAGCTAGAAGTAGATGAATCAAAGAATACAGGTACAAAGTGCCTTCCCTATGACACGAGTCAGTTATTTGATACAGGAACATTTTAGATTAAAAATGAAGTGTGCCGCATGTTTATCAGTGCAGACAAAGGGTTAGATTAACAATTTAGGATAACAGGAGAAGCGGAAAGAAAGTTTCTCTCCAGTGTGTCCTAAGAAAACGGATTTAGTCTGTGACCCTGCTTCCTATATCTTTACCTTCATATCAAACCAGCACAGCTCTTGGGCTCAGGAAATTCTGGTGAACTGTGAGAGACGACCCGAGACTCAGCAGTCTCTTGCGCTTGCAGACCAGATACAGGGGAAAGAAGAATACAGCGGCTACCCTTGTTCCCCACTTGAATTCCCATGTGCTAAGGGTAAGGTGAGGAATGGAGACTTGCAGATTCTCCTCCTCTCACAGAGGGATCCTTCAGCACAGGAACCGCAGAATGGAAGAAAAGTCACCCAAACTAGGAGTAGCTTCAAAGAGAGAATCTAAAGAAAATAGCCTTTGAGGACAATAGTGACATTGAGTTATTTTCCCTCTTACTCTAGAAACCCCCCTCAGTTGTATCCTTAACTCGTGTCAGAAATGGAGTGCACAAAACTCTTGAGGGCCCCATAGTCATTATGATGCATTATTAAAATTTCTTAAGTGTACAGCTGTGGCACAGAGCCTGGATAGCATAGTGTCTCTGGTTGAAAATCACAGACACACAGAAGTGTCTAGATTACATGTCCCCAATTTGTTCCTCTACACTCTGGGAACTTCAGCGCACAGGGTTACTCGCGCCACTGTCGCAAGAACATAAGATCAATGAAGCCAACTGATATGCAATCCTTAGAAAGCTTTCTTAAAATGTCCTTGTTTTAGGCTCACAGTAATTAATTCAAAAAGCAAGGGAAAGTCACACTGCAGAGCACGGTACACTTGCTTCAGCCACATCACTGATTGCTTACTGGTAGCTCGGTGGGAGCTTTCAGACCCTGTGTGAAATTATATGAAATATTTTTGCTACCATCTTTGGCAAAAACAGAAGTTACTGTGGCGATCTCACCATTTGCTGCTACCCAAGTTTTAATATGCTAATTTTACCCACAGAACAAAGTTGTTTCACTTATCCTTTCTTTCCAGAAAGATCAAAATGTATCATATATCATGAATCCTCCGAAGTAGATGACTCAAAGAGTGAGAGAGTCGTGGAGAGCATGCGGTGTGTTACAGTGTTACAGTCCTTTCGCCTGGACGCTGATTCCTCTTTAACTCCTGAGGCGTCAGCACGCTCTGCTAAATGGATTGAAGATCTTGGATTTACCGCAGGCAGTGCCGAATTAGACACTTCCTACGACAAAGTTTATCCCCGAGTCCAACCATGTCTTCCCAGCTTTCATCCCACCTAAATCTCTATGAAATAAGGTTTACAAAGCAAGAGAAAAGCAAAACATACAAAATCAGAAAAGGTGATTTTAAAATGATTCTTAAGGTCGCCATAAGCAACGCAAAAAAGGTAAAATAAATTCTATCTTTATAGATTTCAGAAGGAGGCTGGACTGTGTCTAGAATGACTGTTCAGTTTGGAAACACTCCTCGCCTTGAAAACTGCTGTGTTCTTTATTATGTAAGGTATTTCATTCTTTTGCAAGATCTCTAAATTGTTTACATCTTTGGATTCCAATAACTTCATCTACCGCAAAATGCACAATTTTCTTAAATTAGAATAGCCAGATCAGGAGCTCTTTGTTTTATAATGTCTTATCTTCCCCTGAAAGATGAATTTCAGTCATTTTTAAATATTCTGTCAGCATTTAACATAACCTCAAAATTTTAGTATATGTGCCAACGAAACAAGCACATGATAATCTCAAAATAAAGTCAAATTTATGCTCATGAAAAAAAATCCCTAGCTTCCCAGATGAGAAAACATTTTAGAAGCTGAGTATCACCTTAATGTTTATATTTAAACTTCTTTGTCAACAATTTATAAAAATGAATCACTCAACATAATACTCAACATGAGATGCAAACTGATTTTAGACACAATTATGGCATAACTATTGCTAACTTCTCCCCCTCAATTTTACAAGAAAATGGCAAATAATAGAATAAGCTCTTCACCATGTACATGGATCTTACCGTGGATTCCACAAACAGTCTCAGCAAGTTCCACTATGTGCAGTTTTGATATATAATCGTATGCTGTTAGTGGGACCGTAAAGCTTGTCCAAAACATTCAAGTAAGACACAGACTCAGAAGTTTCTGACAGATAAAATGATTTAGTGTTTTGCATAAATTAGTCCCAATCCTGTTTTTAAAATATCTAAATATTTAAATGAACTATTTTAGATGACCAGATTACAAGTGTTTCTTGCGAGTGATTTATTATCAAAAGCCATGATACAGTATGAAAAAAATATAAAGCTATAGGCTAATTATTACCAAAAAGCCCTTAGTACCAATGATGAAAATTCAATCACAGTTTTTGGCAGAATTAATGAAACTTTAGTACTACATTCCACTTTTCAAGAAATTAATCTCATCAACTTTGAACAATTTGCTTAATTCATCCTAAAATGTCTAATGCCTAGAGCTCCTCAAAACGAAGTGGGATGGTAGACATTTGTAGCTGTGAATGAAGAAAAAGGTGATCAAATAGGAATGTCATAACTTTTATTTTCTTTTTTAATTAATTAATTAGTCTATTTATTTATGTATTGGTGCTGGGGCCTTATACATGCTATACATACATTATGAGCTACTTCTCCACCCCTACAATGACATATCTTAAAAAGAAAAGTCAAGTCAAGGAATGGTCTTCTATGAAGAGTACTGGCGTACATAAAATCTTGCCCAAGTTGCAAGGCAACAAAGAATCTACCTTCTGAAAATAAAAATGCTTCTGCCCACAGATTCCGCTATGGCTCAGTTTTCTTTGAAAATAAAATGGTCCTTTATACTTGGTTATATTTCTTTACAATGACCTTTATCTACTCTGTATTGTCAATATAATTATTATTTTTTCAGGGTATTTGTTTCCTTACTTTCAGTATTGATAAACCTTTAGCCCACACAGTTCTGTGCTACAAGTTTATAACCTTTGTTTCATTTATACATATTTATGTATGTATACGTGCATTGATGTTCTTACTTATTTTTTTTCATGTCATTTATGGAAAAATTATAACTTGTCCAAGTCTATGCTGTGGAGAGGAGAGACCATCTTTAAGAAGATTCCCCAACCTGCTCAACTACTATGACACCAGGACCTCCATGGTGAGTTCAGTGCCCCCAGGTCTAGACATCTTCTGTATTCCCAGGGCTGTCCTGTAGTTGTGCGGTCCTCAGACATGTGTTCTTCCTTCATTCAGAAGCTTCTCCAGCTTTGATCTAAAGAGAAAAACCACAAACTTGCATCTTCGCCATCTTGTCAGCTCCTTATCTTAATACAATTTAATATAGTGAGTCACTTTAAATCCACTTCAAAGCTAGCCATAATCTCATTGTGTTTTCTTACAAATCATAAACATTATATTTAATGTCCTTCCCCAATCTCTTACCATATTACCAAGCCTGCGTCCTTGTAGGTGATGTCAGTCACCTTGGTCACTGCCATATCATCTGCCAGTGCCTCGCATGAGCAGCGGGTCTGGCGCTTTCCGATCTCAGGAGACTCCACTGGAAACAATCGTGTTTCTCTATGCTATGCGCCCCTTTGCTCAGAGTTTAATTCCTCATTTAGACCCAGATTATCTGTAAGTCATAAGACTGTGTGACAAAATTAAATTATTGATTTGGCTCCAGGCTAGCATAAGAGGAGAGGAAAAAAGATTTATTATATACAAATCACACCGGTAAATGAAATCTATATTACTCAGACGTTTTCATAGATATTGTCATAATGTGAACAAGCCCTAATCTTATTAGTATTTGGAAATTCATATGTTATTTCTATTGTGTAATTAGTATGATTGAAATTATCATTTTTGGTTGAATTAAGGTCTTAATGTCATTTATTGATGACATGAACATGCTGTTCATATTTATAAACAACAGCTGTTCAGATATTAATTCCTATTGAGCTCACTTGCTAGGTAGAGTTAAATCGCTTCTCATTTGTTTTTAGTTTGCCATGAGAGACATACAGATAATTGTTATGAATTTCAAAAAGATCTGTTCATATGACTCTTCAACATTTTAAAAAACAATTGTTATTTATGTTGAACATATCGAAGTCAACCTAAAATA
Source organism: Cuniculus paca (assembly GCA_004365215.1). NCBI lineage: Eukaryota > Metazoa > Chordata > Mammalia > Rodentia > Cuniculidae > Cuniculus > Cuniculus paca. The sequence goes on along the minus strand of RJWT010015974.1, from coordinate 12,209 downwards.
ACCTATTGCACTTGTTTTGAAAGACGTGGAAATCTAAGAATATTAATATCTCATTTCTAAGAAAATCTTTAAAAGCATGAAATCGTTTTCTGTGCAATGTCTTAACAGTACACTTTGGAATGTCTGTATTTGTGTTTCTTTTTCCAAACTGCAGTCCTTCTGCCAGATTTTTATATATGCTCTATGTAGAACAGAGGGATTTTGATATTCAGTTAGCATTTCTTTGCACAGCAAACAGTTTTATTCTGACTACGGTATGTTCAAGGTATTATGCTAATTACAAGCTAAATGATTGGGAAGGAGCAAATATACTTGAGATATATAAAGCATCATAAAAGTAATAAGTACACTAAAATCTATTTTGTATTATTATATTGTAAATTTATGAAGACTAATTGGATGCATATCTATGTAGTCATTGCTCAGTTTTAACATAATTTAATATGCTAATATATTTGCTTCACAGTATTTGTATTATTATTAATTTTATTGGTATCAGTTAGATTTACATAATGATTGCATTCATCATAAAGAATTTGTACCTGTACATGATATATCTTAATTCTTTTCTTCCCATTCCCTACCCCTCCCTCCAACCCCTTTTCCCTTCCTTATTCATAAAGCTCTGTTTCCTTTTAATTGTTCTTTTCTCATTTTTTCTTTTCCCTTCTTTCCCCCTCTGCCCTACATAGTTTCCCTTTCCTATTGAACAATTTCTTCCTTTTTCACAATATCTATACATTCTGGTTCTTATTTACAGTTTCTCACAACAGAGAGACAATGTGATATTTATACATGTTTGATTTATTTCACTTAAGAGTATGGTCTCAAGGTTCATCCATTTAGCTCCAAATGTCTCAATTTTATCCTTCTTTATGACAGAGTACTACTTCATTGTATTAAAAAAAACTTTTTATCCATTCCTAGGTTAATGGGCATTTGGATTGCTTCCAAGGTTTTGATATTATAAACTGTACTGCTTTAAACATGGTGTGACTATATTGCTGTGGTACGATCCTTTTAATTCTTTTGGGAAGATACAAGGAAGGGGAATAGCTGAATCAAATGGGACTTCTAGCCCTAGTTTTTTGAGAAATCTCCATACTGATTTCCACAGTGGTTGCACCAGTCTGCACTCCCACCAGCAGTGGAGAAGGTTTCTTTTTACCCCAAAACTCCATCAGCTTGTTAATAGTTGATTTCTTGATAATAGCCATTCTTTCTGGAGTGAGATGGAATCTCAGCATTGTTTTAATTTGCATCTTTCAAAGGACCACTGACACTAAACACTTTTTCATATACAGTTTCTAGTTTCTACTTCTTCATCTGAGAAGTGTGTATTCATCTTAGATGCCCATTTTTGGATTGGGTCTTTAAAGTTGAAGATCTGTTGTTTGTTTGGTTTTTTTTTCAATTCCTTATATGCTCTAGATATTAATCCTTTGTTTGAATAACAACCGGCTAAAAATTTTCCCATTCTGTGGGATGTCTTTTATTCTGTTGGTAATTTCTTTTGCTGTGCATTAGTTTTTGAGTAAGATGAGATCCCAGTTGTTGATTCTTTGTAGTATTTCCTGCACAGTTGAGGTTTTGTTCATTCTTCACATTATTTTTTAAATAAATGTTGCAGATAAAATTGATGCTTTCCATATAATCCTCTTGAGTTCTCTGTCCCTTTTATTGTTCCCCAGAAATAACTACTCTCCTAAATTTCTGCTTCATTATTGCCTTTCATGCTTTTATATTTTTAATATATGTGGGTCCTGAAACAATAAATTGTCTACTTTTATAAATAGCATCCTATTTGAGGTATCTTTACATAATTCTGGATCCATATCATCATATATTTGAGATTTATTCTCATCAAATTAACTTCAGTAATTTCCTAATAAAAGCATTGATTTGGTGTGAAATCTTTCATATGTTTTCTGTATATGCATTTCTCTAGGATGTATTCCTAGAAATGAACTTTCTAGGTACTCTAGAAGTGAAATTTACTCTGTACTCTCTCCAGATTAGCTGTACCAATTTAATCTTCTACCAAATTGCATGAAATTTTATGTTTCTTGGCACTTTTTCCAACTGTCCTATTTTCTGACTTCACAGTTTTTGCCCAAACTGATGAGAATGAAGCACTAGCTTCTTGTTTTAATTAGTAGAAAAGTGAATTTTTTCCTAGATTTATCAGCCTGCTGATTTTTCTCCAGTGCTTATAGTTCTTGTTTATACTAATGGATTTGTTTTCTATTAGATGTTAGGCTGAGTTTTTGAAAAAGGAAATTCTTTTTCTATTTTAAATGCTAAAGATCTAAAAGCAAAGATGTCCATCTAGTGAAACACCATAGTAATTATGACCTCTGAAGTCCTTCTAGTTGGGTTCAGAATCAAATCGGCCAAAATAAATAAGACATTTATAGAAACGTGTACATAGTACACACAGAAGAACACTAGATAATATTATCTGTATTATTAATATTATACATCAAATTATCATATATTCATGCACCTCTTTTCAGCTTCTGTATTGAATCACCAGATGTTTATTTGTTTGTTAATTTGTTTGTTTGACATAGATGACTGGTATATATTTTCCATTCCCTTAGCTTTTTATTTTCTGGATGACTGTTCTTATGTGTGTCTTATAAGCTGCATATCACAAAGTTTTACTGTGTTTAATCCACTTATTTTTTACTTCATATGTAAATGAAATACATTTATACTCATTTGATTACTAATATATGCGGGCTTAATTATCTCATAATTTGTTCAATTGTTATTTATCATCTACCTCCTTTATTTGTGTTACTTTCTTGTCTACCTTTGAACTGGTGAAAGTGTTCTTTGTATTACTCACCATGTGATCTTTGGAAGTTATTCTTTCAGTAGTTACTGTAGATTTCTGATGTACATTCTTAATGATAAATTTTTTGTCTCAGTGTCTAAAGATAACCATTACTTTTATTCCCCTACTGAACAATACAAAGAGCCCAGCACGCTTTAATTATTCATTGTGTACCCCTTCGATCTTGATATTCTTATCTGTAGATTTATCTGTATTTTATTAACATAAAATTCGGCTTTCAGTGAAAAGCTAATTGAATTTGCTAAAAGACTTTTAAAATTTCACTATTATTTCATTATTCCACAGGTCTCTCTGGCTTCCTTTATATACTCATAGACATTCGGGTAGGTGTATTTTTAAATAGCTTTTCCAGTGACAATCCAGGGTGGCAGACACTCTCAATCCTCTTATTTCTGAAAACATTACTCTTGCACTTGAGTGCCTGGTTCACTAGCTCTATCATTTCAGATTAAGAGTTTTTTGTTGTGCAACTTGAAGACACACCTTTATTCTCCCCAGTACCTGTTACCGTGTGGGAAGAGTCTGCTCTCCTTTTATTTTTATGCCTTTGGAAATACTGCATTTTTCCTGCTCCTATTTCAAATTTTTATTCTTTGTAATGATGTTTGATGGATTTATTCAATATCTTTATATGAACTTAAAGTTTTTTAAGTATTCAAACCACACTTATTGAAATACCCTAGATTTCTCAATTTGGAGACATTTACAGCTACCATCCTTCAAATATTACTTCCCCATCTCTTTTCACTGAACTCATAACATGAAGATTTTTCATCTAACTTGCAAATTACTTCATTGCTTCTTGCTCATTTGTTGTGAATTCTGGGTATCACTACTATGTTTCAGTTTACTCGTTATTCTTTTATACACATCCAACTAAGGACTTATGATGTCTATTTTTTTAGTCTTGGTGATGTTATTTTTGTATCTCTTAGATTTCTACTTTCCTTTCTTCTTTATGACCCAAACTTTCATTTTATTTCTCCCTTAGTCTATCTCATATCATGTTGTTCTTTTACACAGCCATTCCTTGAGAATAATTCTTAAATCACTGTACATATTCATATTAAATTCATTGCCATAAAGTTTTATAAGGTTGATTTCTTGTGGAATTATCACATGTCCTACTTGCTGATTTTGCTAGCAATCTTCTTTCCTATTAAGTTTCTATTTGTGTTTCAAAACCTAGGCTCTTCAAATTGTTTTCAGTTGAAGAGATGGTGTTATGGTTTGTGTCTAAATGTCTCCCCAAAGCCTCATGTGATCTTGGAGGGCATGCTTCTCCAAGGCAACTGAATCTAGAGTTTGTGACTGGTTCATTTTCTAGTGCTAGGATTGGAGCTGTGAGTGCTGCACTCGCCCTGGGGTGGGTAGCCTGCACACAATATAAGGGAGCTTTTGCTGGCTTTTGCCACTATGAACGGTTGTTTCTTAGCCATGCCACCCTCCCTTGGAGCCAGCTGATTATGACTGAAACCTCCACAAACTGAGATAAATAAATATTTCTTCCCTTAACTTTGGGCCTCAGGTATTTTGTCTCAGCAACAAAAGAAAAATAACTAAGACAAGTAAGATTTGTATTTTGCTTCCCACCCTCCGCAACTCCCCACTTCTTCCTGTACAGTGAGTAGTTTCTTAATGATCTCCTCTTGTCCCTGAGAACTTTAAATTCACAACCAAAGTTTAACTCCTTGTGTTTTATGACTTGACTTCTTCACCATAGTGATTTGGAGAATATTGTACATTCAGGCAACAGGGTCACTAAATTTAGGGATTAAAGGCTGACTCGTCCTTTCTACTTCCCTCTTGAACTCCCTAGCAATGGCCACGTTGCCTGTTCCACAAAATTTTGTTTTACTCCAGTACATATATTTATTTATTTGCTCCTATTTCCGAAATCAGATACAATTTTCTTTGTAGACTACTCTTATCAGCAATTTAAACACATTCAATTTCCTTTAAAATGTCCACTTAACTTTAACGTGTTTTGAAGCAACAAGTCAGCTGCTTATAAACCATGGGCTTTTTAAAATTACTTTCTCATATTTTTCAAAGAGTATCTGCTAGTCATAACTTTTTTTCCTCACTATTATCACATATTTGAAAGCAATTACCTGAAATAATTTAAGTATAGAGAAGCCTCATTACTGGATTCAGGAATTATTAGAATAATACTTTACATGTATCTCTTTGTGTTCAGAACATCTGAGTACACATTTTTCATTGGGTCCTCAGAACTATAGTTTGACAGAGGCAAAATCTAATTGTGCCTCTCTCCATGTTTCTGAATCAAGTATAGTGTACTCAGGTACTTATCTGTCTACCCACCCAAAGCAACAATAAAAAATATCAGCCTCTATCTCGGCAGTAGAGCACTTGTCTAGCATATACCAGGAAAACATTGGGCTTCATTTCCTAAGACCAGGAAAACAACAGTAGTAATAATAATATCCTGGTGATTTGGTTCAAAATTGTTTCCTTTCTAAAGTTATAAAAAATATCGAGCAGAAATGTGTACAGCTTTGAAATCTATGATGAATATGCACATTAAGATATATGAAATATGTACTTTTTTTTCAAAATGAGTAGTATTTGAAGGACACCAAGTACAAACCTAAATCAACTAGTCCTGCCCATATTAGACAATTGTATCCAAATGACAAGCAGCAGGCCCTAGAAAGTTTATCATGCAAGAAAAACAGTTTCCAATATCTTTTTCATATATTGTTAGAGTGTACTGCTTTATGTATATGGATTTAATAATTGGTTTTCTATATATTTTGAGGCAACATAAAAATGAGTGTAATAATTTAATTGCATAGAAAATTTTTAATCATATTTTCACAACCTCTATTTCCTATTTCCCTTATGAATTCACACTTAAAAGCTAATTTATCTGTCTTGCAGTTTTTTTTAAATAATAATCCCACCCTGAGAGGTAAATGGGAAAATTTCCTAGTGTCTCTGCTATAAAATAACAGTTAATGATATTGACCTCATGAGGTTTCTACAGAAGCTAGCCAATAAACAGTTGAAAACCCCATTTAAATTTAAAACTTTTTAAGATTATTGTATAATCAAGAGTATTATAAAAATATGAAAAATTAATATAATTTCTTGAGAAAATGAAATCTAAAAATGAAAAAATACATAGTTTAACTATGTAACATTTGGTATTTCAAGTAATGACCAATATTACTTGATAACAAATGTTCGAGTCACATTCCTTCTATGAGCTTTGAATGTCAATAGATTTAATGTTAGAGTATAAACTAATAAAAGCAACTGCAGCAATTATCATTTATTTCACCATTATCTTTACAATTGAAAGAATTTAAGAATTAAATGCTAGAAATACTAGACATTAAAAAGGCACAAGATTTCTTGGCTGAGAATGTACCATTTGCCTTAAAAAAATGTAATTAGCATTTCTCATTCCAACCTCAAGAGCTTGGTCAATATGTTCTGTCTGTTAAACCGTAGGGATGAAAAAGAAGAGCTCATTAATCAAGTTGATGTCATAAATATGTATTCATAAATGACAAATGTATGTGCAAGGGAATTATGAATGGTTATGCAGGTAAGAACTAAATGACAAATGCGGAGAAAACCTTAGAGCAATATGGAAAATTTTAGACCATTAAAAATTCAAAGAATGACTTTTAAAAAGAAACTATTCATCTGATTTTAGAAAATATAAATCTAAAATTCAGTCATATTAGCACTCATGAAACAAAATTATATGTATTATATATGACCACCTTGATCAAAGATGGAGGTGAAATATTCATGCAGTCTGTTGAGCATAGAATATAAAATTGACATAGATTTCTGACTTTTTCAGATTTTTTCAAAATGTTTATTTCAGAAAATTTCTCTGAAATTGAAATATTTCTATTTGGATTCTATTTAATAATAATAGTTATTAGAATTATTAAATTTATTTTCCATTACTTTTCGCCATCTTTCACACTGTGTTTCAATCACTATGACCCTTTGTCAACTATAACCCCACAGACTGTAACGTTTTGTTTTGTTTTGTTTTGTTTTGCTGGTTTTGTTTTTCACCTTCCCCATTTGAATGTAGGTTGGGTTTGGGGATCTTACTTTATTTGGGAAACCTCGGTAACACCACAGATACAGTAAAACATACTCTTACTATGTTATAACCATCATTCCCTATGTTATTTACAAAATGAGAGTTCTTTACTATCAACTATTTCCAATGAACAGCTTCTAAATTTATTGGCAGCCATCCCTCACCTCAGAATAAAACTGCCAGTAACCCTTTTAGGACTTAAGAGTATGAGTAAAGGAATGTGCACATCCACACTGTCGAGCCCGTGTATGCATTGGTATTGGGGTTTCAGAACTCTTTACAGACGAAACTATGTCAAGGCTAAGACACCGCCATCATCAGACAGCCCAGCCCTTCTGCATCAATGACTCATGGCAAGCAGGTGAAAGGAGATGACTTAATGATCTCCGATGCTTTGCTTCCATATTTGGGGGTGTGTACTACTACAGTAACACTTCCTTTCTGCCAAGGCCTACATGCACCTCCCAATTCTAGAAATGAATGACAATGAAAAATGTAGAACTGCTGTGTGGGGTGTTTGAGCAATGCAGACCACATAGCAACAACCACTAGGATACACAAGTGAAACAGCAAAACCAATAGCACCAGGCAGCCCCAGAAGCGCCTTCGAGAAGGCTCAGGATATCAGGTCAACAGACGTGGCACTTTAAGCCACTAGAACCTGTTGAGGAAGTGAGAAGTGAAGGAACTGCATGAACAACAACACTAAAGAACCTGACCACTCAAAATAAGGCGCTAGCTCTTCAGGCTTGCTGTCGAGTCAGCTTAGGACCCCGCAGCCCAACGGAGACTTGCAGGCCAAAGTAATTTGGATTTACCCTCAGAGAAAGGGAAGCTATTTTAAGAACTTGGGACAAAAGAAGCAATGTAGCATGAGTTATATTTAGAAAGTAACACTCTGGCTATTTTGTGAAGAGTTGATGACAGAAAGGCAGACTAACATAAAGGCTGTTGCTGGAGTATAGAAAAGAGGCTGTTAGGACTGCACTGCAGGTTGTCAGGGAAGGAAAACAGTCCATGGATTTTGAACACATTTGGAGAGAAGAGGCAACATTCCTGGCTGTGTTGAACTCTTGGGGTTAGGGGAGGTTTCAAAAATATTAACCTACATTAAATACAAAGAATAATAAAAACTGTCACCATAGTTAGCAAAGCTAAGAGTAGAAGACTCAAGCTCCAGTGTCACGCACGGCTTTACAGATCGGCCTGACTCTGACAAGAGTGAAAACCTCTTTCAAATTATAAGAAAAAAGGTTGTTGTAGCCAGGGGTTTGTAAGGAGAACAAGAAAATACAGGACACATAATTGATAGTTTTATTTATAATGGTCACCCTAGGAGTCAAATACAGAAGAAGTGCAGGAAAACTGTCCACACACTAAAGACCCAGAGAATCTAGCCGTGGGCCTGGATTCCATGCCAATAACCTGTATGAGTTCAACTGAAGACCTAGAGCCCATGACAATACTTCCTGTGAGTCCATCTGGAGGCCTAGAGCCCATGACAGTGACTCATTGGAGTCTGTTTCATGGATCTATGCTGGAAAGTCTCAAAGGTCAGCAGTGGAAGCTAGAAAGTCTGTGCCAGTGAGATGAAGGATCTGTGCCAGTAGGCTGAGGGATCTGCACTGGATCTAGAAAGCGATGCTCAAAATAAGGACCAGAGCTCCCACAAAAAGTACCACAGCCATCCTCAGCAACAACAAGGTCCTGAGTTCCTCCAACAATGAGAACAGCCAAGTTCACATCAGGTAGCCAGGGTGACAAGCTTCTCCTGGAGATTGAGTCGCACACCATCTTCCCCTCCAGAGCCAGGAAGTGATGCTCAAAGCAAGGACCAGAACTCCTCCAAAGTGAACCACAGTCATTCTCAGCAAAAACAAGGTCCCAAGCTCCTCTGATGATGATAACAGCCAAGTTCACATCAGGAAAGAAGCTCAACAAGCTCCTCCAAGAGAACCAACAGCACCAAACAACACTACTCTTCCTCTCCAGGTCTCCTTTTATGCTGGCAACAATCCTCAGGTGGGCCATCTACACTCACTACCATGCTGATTTAGTTCAGCTGCTGTTTAAGTTGACCATCAGTTTTTAATCCACCACAAAGATTTATCTTCAGGTATAAGAAGCTGCCAGTTATGGGGTATTAATTTGGGGCTACCACATCATTACCTAGTCCTGCCGGTATCACGGAACTGTTAGAATTATCCATCATGAAGAAAATGCTCTTTAGTCACTCCAAATTTATATATTTGGGGAAACATTATCTTTAAAAGTGCGTATTTATGAATAATATGTGTCATTTTAGAGGGGGAGAAGTCTTGGAAAACTTCAATGATCTCTTCTTTTACTGTAATGTTTCCCCAAGTGTTTTCTGTAGGATGTTAACGGGTTACATATAAATAAACTTCCTTATCCAATAAGCTTTGAAAAATGTTATTCAAGACTTTTCAGTGTTTTCCTGTGCTAAACTGCTCAGGGGATTTAGAAGAGGTACACAGTATTTTCCAAACTGTGTCTTTGAGAAGTTGGTCTTTAAGATGCAGATCGGGTTGTAGGTCTTTATGAGTTTATGAAGGTGACAGGGAGACTGGTAATGTTGCTTTTTGCTGAGGTAAGATCAGATCTTTTTCAGTGTCTGTGGTTCCTGTCTACTCAAGGACACTCATGCCTGCATGAGCTAAAAATATATTGTACTTCTGTTGTTCTCCACTTTCATGCCCTTTGAGCTTTCTCTCCCACCTGAAGGGTGAGATTAGAGGGCAGATTTGGTCCTGCCCTGGAGGTAGCCTGCTCTGAGGCCTTGTGTGAAATCTCTTGGTCTAGGAGCAAATTATCTGGATTCTTTTTCTAGTCTTCATGGTTGCTTGCTTATTTTCTGTCAATTAAATTGGTTTTTCCTATCAGAAAATAGAATTAGTCAATTTGATGGCAGCACACATTATTTGATTTGCCAACTTGAAAAATGTTTTTTAAAATAAGGCTGTCAGTGTTGTAGGTCGTCTATCTCCCCTGTCTAAACAATGTCTCACAGTGACCCCTAGAAAGTAGTTCTTAATGAACTGTTCTCCAATTTTCTTTCCTATTATAAGCACTGTCTTCATAGTCAACAAACTTCAAAAAGTTGGCCATCCTCCCCCTCCTTCTCCAAACTCTAATTTTGACATCTTTTCTAAAAAGTTTTCAATGTTTTCTGAGTTTCTGTATGTTGTTTCTTTGATGAATAATTTATTCTGTTGTACTAGTCCTTCCCTCTTCACTAAACAGTATGCTTACTGAAGTAACTACAGGTTGAGATGCGTATTTTGGTGTTTCTAAGAACCTGCAAAATAGTAAATATATGTGGACAAAGAAACAAGCAAGGGATGAACCAATGAATGAATGAATGGACAAGTAAAATAAGCCATATGTATATATTTATAATCACTTTCTGATCCACAATTATTGACATCACTGTTTTTCCTTTATGCTAGCTGTATTTTCCACAGCAGATCCAGGCATTAGTGTCTTCCATCCTTGTCTACTTCAACCATTGTCTGCCTGGTCATTCTTTATCCTCTGCCAGATTATCTCGTTCTTCTATTTGAAAATGCTCAGTGACTCCCAGGGGTAGGATCCACAGTGAGATCCAGACAGACATGCTCTGAACTTCTGTCTTGTATTATGAAGATGGATATTACCCGGAATGGAGTGAGACAATCTCTGAAGTGCTCTTGGATGGTTTCTCTAACTCATCACTAGTCTATGTTGTTCTATAAGCTCTTTGTCTGAGCAGATTCCCTAGCCCTATTTTTATTTTCTGTTCATGACCACTATGGCTTCCTCAGATTATTCTCTACATCATGACAGGTGAGCCTTCACCATTCACTGGTCTATTCTCTGTACAAATTTATTTTATTTTATTTTATTTTATTTTATTTTATTTTATTTTATTTTTTGAGGCAGAGTGTTTCTACACAATTTAGGCTGCTCATGAATTCACTATTTAGCCCTGGCTGGCCTATAACTCACAGTGATCCTCCTGCCTCAGTCTCCCAAGTACTGGCTAGGATCACAGATGTGTACCTCCGCACACAGGTTCTTCATACACTTCTTACGTAAACTTCTAAGAAGGAATCTCATGGCTCAGTTCAAATATTTGCACAAAGCCCTAGGTTGGCGTTCTATTTCTCTTCCTTACTGCTGCTCTCTGAGCACGGAAGTTTCACATGGTTTAATGGTTAAGACAGGTTGCCTAAGGTCTCCCCATCAGCAGAGGTGTGAACCAATTATTATCTGAGAACTGGTTGTGAAATGAAAGGTATCCGTGCTGCAGCCCATCTGCATGGCTAGTTGTTACTATCTGTGACTTCTTGCACAAATTTTTTAATGTCATTTCCATACTTTTCTTATTTGTACACTGGGGTTGCTAACTGAACCATTTTGTTGTAAGCATTAATTCTCTCTCTCTCTCTGTCTCTCTCTCTTTCTGTCTCTCCATATACAACCTGGCTAGAATTATAACTGCCTCATAAAAACAGCTATAATATGCTAAAGTGCTTATTATTATCTAAAGCTGTCAAGGCACAAGTTAAATGAAGGCTCCAATCAAAAGTTATCCACATCCTACTAAGCACCATCCCCTGGAGAGTGAAAGGTAACTATTCCTCCTCCTCAGAGATTGTCCCCCTTTATTTTCCTGCAACATCCAGGCTTTTTCTCTTCTCTGTATTATTTGTTTTGCCTGCCTGGGAATGACACATTATGGGAAATATACTTAATTAACTCTTCTTGAGAGAAATTCCTAGCTTTTGATTATACATTTTTGATAAAGTGTTTTCTTTCACTGTTCTCCAAAGTTATGTATCATAATAAAGAATATGGTGAGCTGTTGCACTTTTCCCATACCTTGCAAACATCTGTTCTCAACATGGATTTCAGTTTTTCATCGGCTCATTGAGCTTTCACTATTAAAAGTATAAGTCTACTTGCGCATTAATTAGCCAAAGATAGAATTAATGTTCACATAACATACTGGCAAATTCTGATGTTCCAATTCACCATGTTTCCATCATATCTAATTATTGTATTAAAGACTTACAATTGCTTAGTATAGATAATTGAAATAAAATGCCCAATTCAACATTTAAAATACCGATTACTTGCATGTGAGCACAAAGGAGAATATTAACTCTAATACAATAGTCATTAAACTTCATTTGCAGTAATAATCAAGTTTCTTTTGTCAAATAAAATATTTTTTTAAAACAA
>RJWT010015973.1:0-20116 GCA_004365215.1 Cuniculus paca | reverse complement strand
ATGACATCCTGGCTAATAATAGCAATAGTTTCAAGTACAACTTAACTATTAACATACTATGGTAACCATTAACCTGCTACTTCTCACCACAAGAGCAAACTCTAAAGTTATGTAGCAAAATCAAGCATATACCTCGTACTTGCATACAGTGACTTTCCCCTTAGTGGCGTGCTTTTGCCCTTCTGTGGGCAACAAGGGGGTGCATGTTAAGATGGGTAGGGAACAGGATAAAGTGATGAATGATATCAAATGTAGTAGAAACAAGGCTGGAGGTCAAAGGATAATCCCTAGAATTTTGGGAAACTGGAGGACATAGGAGGGAAAGAATGAAATAGAATGAGAGGGAGTAGTCAGAAAGGGAGGAGACAATGTTTATTTCAAGAGTAGTTTAAATTCAAGAAGTAGTTGAGGAAAGAGAGAAAGAGGATCAGGAGAGAAAAAAAAAACAAAAAATAAAGGTAAGAAACCTAAACAGTGAAAAATGGAAGAAAGAGGAGAACAAAGAAGAAAAGAAAGAAAAAAAGGAGACCAGAAAAAGAGAGAAGGGGAAAAGAAAATAAAAGCCTAAAACAAAAATGGCCACAAATGGGGCAGGGGATTTAGCTTAGTGGTTCAAGCGCTTGCCTGGTAAGTGAGAGATTGTGAGTTCAATCCCCAAAACAAACAAACAAACAAAAAATAGCCACAAATAGAAAACAAAACAAGACCAGCCAGGAAAAGAATAGCCAATCAGAAAAACAAGAGAGAATAAAAATAGTAAAATATCTCTGGCCTTTATAGCTCTGTGATAGTGCCCATGACAGACCCCAGAAATGCGTATGTACTCCCGCTCAGGTTGCCATGGGGATTGTTATGGTTTGTATGTAGATGGCCCCCCAAGCCTCATGTAGTCATGGAAGCGTTGAATCTAAAGTTTATGATTGATTCATTGTGTAGCACTGGGATTGGTGGTGTGAGTTCTGCACCCACCCAGGGGTGGAGCCGACATACAATGTAAGGTCAGAAAGGAGGTGGGTTTTTCCCTTTTTTGCATTGTTTGCGATTGCAGCTGCCATGAACAGCTGCCCCTCAGCCATGCCACCCTGTCTTGAAACCAGCTGAGTATGGACTGAAACCCCCAAAACTGTAAGAAGTAAACCTCTCCTTACTTCATTTTGGGCATCAGGTATTTTGTCTCAACGAGAAAAAAGTAACCAAGACAGGGACTGTGCTGAGTATGGAGCAGATCTTGGCTCTGGATGTGGGACTGGGATGGGTCTTCTGTTGGTGGGTTCTCCAGAGCCCAACTTCTGGCTCCTCTCAGCTGCTTCAGACCCTTAAGACACATTACTGGCCTTGCTGATTACTCCATCCTCCAAAGCCATGTGTGCACCCGTGCACCCGGGGCCAGTTGGCCTGGGTCTCCCTGACTGCTTATTTTATGCCAAATAATAGACAAAGCTGTCTACCAATATTAGCACACTTAATTCTAAAACTGTCTATATCAATGGCTTTCAAACATTTTGACCATTACTCACATCTACATGCAATTAGGAACACACACACACACACACACACACACAGTCACGCTCTCTCTCTCTTCTACTCTACTGTGGTTAGAAAAAAATGTTGATTTCAATCTTTTAAATTTATTACACATACCCCTTGAGGGCTAGGTAACACAGGCAGAAAAATATTGCTCTAGTTAGCAAATATTGGTATTCAGGAGTTAGACATCTACCTATTTGATTTCCCAAGTGGGCAGGGAATGATTTGAGCTATGTACACATGCATTTATTCAATCTTTAGGAAATAACTGTGTGTGTATGCCTTCCTATGTTAATTATTATAGTTTCAATTTCAACTAGTTTAATCAGCAACTGCTATCAGACAACTGGCTACATTTTTTGGCAAAAGTTATTAAACAACTTCACACCTTATATTGAAATGCAAATTAAATTAACAATGAAAAACATCCAGTATCTGGTAAATTTAAATGCATATAAAGTATTTACAGGTTAATTTTATAATGTATATCAAATGCTTAACAATATGTATAAACAATGAAACCAAAAATTCAATTACTAGAAATTTATCCTAAGGAAATAATTAAGCATATGGTCAAAGTTTTCACATAATTAACTGCAAGGCTGTTTGGTTTACAGTTGTTTGTTGTATTGAAAAAATTGAAAAGATCCAAATTTTCAACAACGGAGAACTGATTAAATACAGTAGTAAACATTTATACAATGGATGGCTAGCGGGCCATTAAAATGTCATGTTAAAGTTGGACATTAATATACATTTATAAATTTCATGCAAAGAAGAAAATTTAGGTATAAGATGAAAAGAAATGACCTATTTTATTACTTTCAACTTTTATTAAAATATGTGATGAGAGAATACAAGATTTAGTGTATGATTAAAGTCTACTATTTCATACTTGAAATGTTCCTTTTGGTCTTTGATAAGTCATAGCTGAAAGAACTTATGTGATATTCCACTTTTTGTGCTTTCATCAGTAAAATGAGATAGAAATGCTCACTCATTCATGGCTTAAAATAAGGATTTATTTTTAAAAAATGCTTTTTCAGGCAATTTTTGTCACATTGCAAAGATGATGGAGTTACTAACATAAAGCTCTATGGTCCAACCTACTACTGCACATTCAGGTAACGTGTGTATAGGTCTTGTCATCGACTAAGAGGTCATGACGTGGCACAGGGCAGTATTTATCTTTTGTGTTTATTAAAAGCCTGCTGAAGCCATAGATCCATTGTGCTTGGCTCTGCTTTTATTATGATGCAGCATTCATGATTCTATTTCTATCAGTGTTTGCTTCCACTTTTATGCAACATTGCGTTTGCTAACTTAGAGTCACAGAACTACCTGGACATTTATTCTAGACAATCTTTGCTTTTTATTTTGTTTTTTGAGACAGGATCTCACTATATAGTTTAGGATGGCCTTGAACTTACTATGTAGCCCAGACAGGCCTTGAACTTGCAGTGATCTTCCTGCCTCAGCTGCCTGGGTACTAGGATTACAGGCGTGTGCCCCCATGCTTGGCTAGACTATCTGTGTTACTCAGACTGTTTTTAATTTGATTTTTTTCAATTATTATTGTGAATTTCTAGAAAAATCCTTTTGATTGTTAGTATTGGTATCAGGTTTTGGATTTATAATGTTTGAAAATATTTAAATTTAGAAGTTTCACTTTCAACAGGAAAAACAGACATGTCCATGGAATTACTATATTCTTGGCAATGTTTAACATATTCAACTTTTATATAACTATGTGAGATAGAAGTTATTAAAATTTGGGTTTACAGTCAAGAGAACTGAGGAATTAGTTACTAAGTAGCTGGTCTAATTTTGCAGGGTTGGTAAGTGGCAGAGTTAGGGTTTGAACTGTGGCAGGATGGCTTAGTGTGAATGCTCTTATCAGTACTGTTTTCCACTTCACTACCTTAGTGAATTTGCATGGATTTTCCTTTAGCTAACATCTATTATTATCAGTTAATATCTATATAAATATATATATATATATATTTCACAAAATATTTAGATACTTTGTTATTATATTTGTGTCCACTTATTTTCTTGCTGGTTATTGCTGGGAAAATCAGTTCTCTACTTGTGCTAAATCTACTTAATAACTATAATTTTACAATAATCACAAATCAGTACCTTACAGATTTTTTATGTAACAAAAGTAACAAAATTTTTCATTTTTCCATAAAATTGAGAATGGATTTATGTATGACTTTGATTCTTTTCCATCTAATTAGCATCTTTGAATAATTGAGTTATATTAATTTTGATAATTTATTTTGATTAATTTTAGTGAGGATTCCTTTGGTTGACATTTTCACATTTTAACTTAAAATATATTACTGACCTTTGACTTAAAATAACATTTGTTGATAGGATATTTTTATAGTCACATTTTTTGAATTTTTTGAAATATTTGTAATATTCTCAAATATTAAGTGCAATACTTTTTTCATGGGCAACTTTTTTCTGTACATTCTCTATGATACTATTTTTGAATTACAGTGCAAGTAAACGAAATTGGGGGAAATCAAACAATGAATACGTAGATAACTTTCATATTTAAACTTTAATGAGATATTAATTTTTATAATCAAGAAATCATTCTATATGTCTCACTTGTTTAGCAAAGCCACAATTAAAAGTTAGTAAACTCACTTCAATAGCAAGACATAATCTTTTTCTAAAACAGGAAATAGCCCAAAATACACATTTCTTAAAAGACAAAGGACCAAACAGCATATGGAAAATTGCTTAACATCATTGATCAAGAAAATGCAAATCAGAAACAAAAAGAGGTATCATCCTCACTGCAGGTAAATGGCTACTATCAAAATGAGAAATGTTAAGTACTGGTAAGGATACTGAATGAAAGGAATTCTTACTTGTTGGTGTGTACAAATGGAAGTTAGTACGACCTTTATAGAAAACAATATGGAGGGTTCTCAAGAAGTAAAGATGGAGCCATCACATGATTCAGCAGTCTTACTATTTGATGTACATCCCAAGGAAACGGAATCAGTGTGTCAAAGAAATGTCCGCACTCTCATGTCTATTGCACAGTAGTCAGAGTAGCTGAGAAATAGAACCGACTTAAGCATCCAACTGATGGGTGGGTAAATATGGCTCTCATCTGCAATGTTCATGCCACAAAAGAAGACTGTCCTGCCACGTGTGGCAACATGGATGGACCTGCAGGTTATTACGTTAAGTGGAATGAGCCAGACTCAGCTAGACAGATCCTCAGATCTTCACACGTGGACTCTGAAAGAGTTGCCCTCCTAGAAGTTGAGAGCAGGAGAGCACTTGGCAGATGCAGGAGAGGGAACACAGTGGGCAGGGGGAGGCGGCCAAGCTGTGCCAAGTTACAGGACCTTCTGAGAAACATGACCTAGAGTTCTGTTGCACGTTAGGGTGAGTGTAGATGATAATATGCTGTACATTTAAAAATATGAAATGAAAGGAAAGGATTTTGAATTTTTTCACCACAAAGATTAGGTAAATGTCTGAGGAGCCAGCTTTGTTTATCCTGATTCAAACCTTATACAATGTAGATATATACAAAACATCACATGGTACCTTATAACTGTGAACAATTTTCATATGTTAACACAAAATAAAGAATTAACTAAAGTACAAAACAGCTTGCTCTCAAATGGTCAGTAAGACTTCGAGAGTTTTCAAAGCCAGTATTTGGGGTTGCAAGCTATATAGTGGAAATATGATTATTATAATTAAAATTAAATCAAACTTAAAAGGGTTGATTTAGACACAGTTTGAAAAATACAGCCAGTAAAAATAGTTATAAAAGTTATCACAACTTGAAATAGATGAGTTACAGAACAAGTTATTGTGTTCTAGATCTTTTGTAATCTTTCATATTAAGTCATTTCTTCTAGCATGTATATCACTAAGGTAATTACTATCAATCCAAAGTTAAATCAAACTTTATGGTGATGATGTCTGAGTAGTATATTCAGCTCTTGCTCTTCGTTTTCTGAAAGGAAGTTTGCAACACAGAATGACAGTCTCTACAGCATACCCAGGGTCACAATGATGACATGATGCAGAACATGGTCAAGGGAATTCAGTGTCTGAGATGACACGTTAGTGCTCTGTGGGCCTGACGACAATCCAAGAGGATTGACAAGACAACACAGGACATGAAACGTGGCAACTGAATTATACATACAAGCCCCACTGCTCACAGATTAGGTGTTTGTGAATTAGCCTATTCACTAGCATGTCTTCGTAGCTAACTTCCAAACTCATATTGCAAGTTTCATGACTTTTGTCTCTCATGGATGCCTGTGGGTGGTGGCAGTGTGGGGGGATGAAGAGAAGGGGACAGGAGAAAGGGAGAAAATGGTGAAGTAGGAAGTCAGGGAATGGGATAGAATTAGAGAAAGCAAAATTGTTTCAGTTTTCTGTCCATCCTCAGTCCCTGGTTCTAGTTCCTGTGGAAGCCCATTGTATCTGCCTGACCCGAAGTCGAGTAAGCACTTTAATTCCCTTGAAATGGATGTGCAGACTTTAAAGATGGATGTAATGAAATTGAACTGAATATAATGAACTAAGAAAGAGTTCTCCAAGCCAGTAACAGAGAAAGGAATTTCCTATGCGTGTAACTAACTTGGTTCTTTCAGTCTTCCTCTCCCTCTCTGTCTCTCTTCCCCTCCCTGTTCCTTTATGCATGTGTGTGTGTGTGTGTGTGTGTGTGTGTGTTTGGTGACTGAGCCCAGGGCCTCACACATGCTGGGGAGCTCCTGTACATCTACATTCTCAGCCTAGCAACCCCTAACTCCTTAGCAGCCTTATTAGAAACTAATAGAAGGAAATAATTTAAATTCTAAAAGAGTAATTTTAGAAATCTTGTGGATTGTTTGCTTTAGTCTGTGCCTGAATACAAATTGCCATGCAAGTAACAAGAGTACACCTATCCTCTGCAAAAATTGGGGTATTTATCTGAAGCTAAAGCGCCAGTCTCCATAAACCCACCACACTTATCTTCCATCCTCTTGCAGATATGATAACCTGGTTAAGCTGTTGCTGATAAGCTCAGGTCAGCAGTGCTAGTCATATAGAAGATGTGCCAATGTATCTCATTATAACCATCAATGTAAATGGTCTCAACTCACCACTCAAAACAAAGAGACTGGCAGAATGGATCAAGGAGCAAGCTCCCACAACATGCTTCATCCAAGGAACACATTTGACCTGAAAAGAAATTCACAGGTTGAAAGTCAAGGATGGAAAATAATACTCCCTGGCACAGGAAGACAGAAAAAAGTGGAGGTAGCTATTCTATTTGCATTCAAAGTGAACCTCAAGCCAAGACTGATTAAAAGAGACAAAGAAGGTCACTACATACTTGTTAATGGAAAACTCCAAGAGGAAGAAATACTGTAAATATATATACACCAAATACTGGTGCACATAAATGCATAAAACAAATATTAACAAGCATTGAAAAATAAAAAAGTACTAATACAATTATGATGATTGACCTTAATATTCCATTCTCACAATTAGATAAATTAACTAGATAAAAAAAATCAACAAAGATATATCAGATTAAACCAAAACTGTAAACAGATAGACTTACTAGATGTCTACAGAGTGTTCCACCCCACAACATCAGAATACAAATTTTCCTCAGCTGCACAGGGAGATTCTCCAAAATAGATCATATATTAGTCCATGAAACATGTTTAAGGAAATGCAGAGAGGAAATGAAATCGTCCTATGCATATTATCTAACCATAGTGCAATGAAATTGGAAATCAACAGCAAAAGAAACCACAAAAACTGCATAAACACATAGAAATTAAACAGCACACTCCTGAATAACCAATGGGTCACAGAGGAAATCAAAGAAGAAATTAAATGGAATCTACAATTGAACTATAATGCCAATACTACATACTGGTAATTATGGGACAAAATGAAAGCAGTCCTGTGAGGGAAATTTATAGTGATGAATTTTCACATCAGGAAAACACAGTGAGCTTAAGTAAACAACCTAATGTTGAACCTCAAGCTTTTAGAAAAAGAAGAACAAATCAAACTCAAATCTTGTATGAGGGAGGAAACTATAAAGAGCAGAAATTAATGTGATCAAGACTAAGAAAACAATACAAACAATCAGTGAACTGAAGAGTTGGTTCTTTGAAAGATTAAATAAAATTGATAAACCCTTAACCAACCTCATTAAAAAAGGAAAGAAAAGACTTAAACTTAAGCAATTAAGAATGAAAAAGTGGAAATCACAACGGATCCTAAAGAAATTCGGAAGGTCATCAGTAACTACTCTAATAAAATGGAAAACACAGAAGAAATGAACAGATTCCGAGATGCACATAATTTGCCAAAACAGAATCAAGATGGTATAAAAATTCTAGATAACCCGGTATCAATAAAATGGAAAATTTTATTAAAAACTTTCCAACAAAGAAAGCCATGATACTCCCATGTTCCTGATGGATTCACTGTTGAATTCTACAAGACTGTAGAATTCTACACTAATACTGATCCCTTTAATGCAATTGAAAGGGAAACAAACTTCCTAGTTCATTCCTGGAAGCAAGTATTATCCTGATACTAAAACCAGAGAAGGACCCAACCAAAAAAGAACACTGCAGGTCAATCTCCCTAATGAACATAAACACAAAAATCCTCAGTAAGATACTGGCAAATCATCAAGAATGCAGCAAATTATAAAGAAGATTATACACCATGACCAAGTAGGATTCATTCTAAGGTGCAGGGGTGGTTCAACATATGCGAATCAATAAATGCAATACACCATATCAGCAGAGTCAAAGACAAAAATCATATGATCATCTCAATGGATGCAGAAAAAACATTTGACAAAGTCAACAGCCATTCATGATAAAAAAACCACACAGAAAATTGAAATAGATGGTCTTTATCTTAATCTGATAAAAGCCATCTATGACAAACTAACAGCCAACATCATACTAATTTTAAATGGACAAAAACTGAAAGCTTTCACTCTAAAATCAAGAACAAGACAAGGATGTCCACTATCACCACTCCTATTCAATATAGTTCCGGAAACATTAGCCAGAGCAAGAGGAAAGAGAAAGAAGTAAAAAGAATAAAGATAGAAAAGGGAGAAGTTAAATTATCATTATTCATAGGTGGCATGATACTCTACAAAGACCCTGAAAACTCCACCAAAAAACTTCTAGGTTCAAAAACCAAATTCAGTAGTATAGTTGGATACAAAGTCAGCACTCAAAAATCAATAGCATTTCTGTTCACAAATGACACCCTTTATAATAGCATCAAAAAAAAAAACACTTAGGAATCAATCTAACGAAGGGAGTGAAAGATCTATACATTGAAAATTACAGTGCTCTGAAAAAGGAGATTGAAGAGGGTATCCGAAAATGAAAAGATATTCCTTGCTCATGGATCTAAAGAACGAACATAGTGAAAATGATACTCCCAAAATTGGTGTACAGATTTAATGCAATCCCAATCAAAATACCATTAGCATACCTCACAGAGTTAGAGAAAACATTCCTAAAATTCATTTGGAACCAAAAAGAGACCTAGAACAGCAAAGGCATTCCTGGGCAATGAAGGCAAGGCAGGGCACCACTCGACTTGAAATTATACTACAAAGCTACTGTGATAAAATTAGCATGATTCTGGCATGAATAGAAACCTGAGGATCAGTGAAACAGGTTAGAAGATGCAGACACAATTCCAAAGACAGTCAGTCACCTTATCTTTGACAACAGGACCTGGAAGAAAGATAGCCTCTTTAATAAATGGTGCTAGAAAAACTGACTTTCCTCATGCTGAAGACTAAACCTAGAAACATGCCTATCACTATGCACTAAACTAAAGTCAAAATGGATAAAAAAATCAATATTAAAACAGAAACACTAAATCTTCTGGAAGACAAAGTAAATAGAAATCTTGAAGACATAGGAGTGGGCAGATAATTCATGCACAGGAAATACTTCCCAGAATCAACAACTGGGGTCTTATCTTACTAAATTCTTTTTCATGTCAAAACAAATCACCAGTGGAGTGAAAAGAAAACCCATGAATTGGGAAGAAATTTTAGCCAGTTTTCCCTTACACACAGGATTTATATCTAGAACATATAAAGAATTGAAAAAAATCAGGCCCCCCAAATTCAAAGACCCAATCTGAAAATGGTTATCTGAGATGAATATGCCTTTCTTAGATCAGGAAATACAAATGACAAATAAATATATGAAAAAATGTTCAACATCATCGGTCATTTGAGAGATGCAAATTAAAACAATACTGAGATTCCATCTCCAGAAAGAATGGCCAAGATCAAGAAATCAGCCAACAACAAATGCTGGAGGAGTTATTTGGAAAAGGAACCCTTCTCCACTGTTGGTGGGAGTGTACACTGGTGCAACCACTTTGGAAATCAGTATAGAGATTCCTCAAAAATGTAGGATTAGAGGTCCCATTTGACCCAGCTATTCCCCTTCTGGGTGTTTTCCCAGAAGAATTAAAAACACCATGCCACAACCATATATGTGCACCTTGTTTATAGCAGCAGAATTTGTAATAGCTAAATCTTGGAAGCAACCCAAATGCCCATCAACCAATGAATGGATAAAAAGGTTGTGGTCTTTTTATACAATAGAGTACTACTCAGTCATCAAGGATAAACTTGAGACTTTTATAGATAAATGGATGCAACTTGAGATCATACTCATAAGTTAAATAAGTCAAAATCACATGTGTAAGCATTGTATTGTTTCCCTGGTGTGCGAAACTGAAAGAGTAAATAAAGTCCAAGGTGTACAATAGATATTGTGAAATGGGAGAAACTGTTCAAAAGGAAAGAGGAACTAGAGTGGAGGAAAAGGGAAAGGAAAGAAAGGAAAGGGAAAATATATAAAAGTTATACTACTAGTTTCTTTTAGTTCAATGAAAAGAAAGGTTTATGCTAATATCATTTGGAAAATTTTTTATGCCCATATCTTGTGCTCTGAGTAACTACTTTGAAGATAATATGCAGTGTATTAACTATTGTTATTCTCTTATTATTTTGTTATGCAATTTTGTTTTAATTTTTCCATTTAAAAAAAAAACAACACTTTGAGTGGAGTAATTGACCGTATTGGGACCAACAGTTTCTCCAGCTCGCTGGGTGATGCAAACGTCTACTTCTCCGTGGGCTGTGGGGATCTGATGTGCCGCATAAACACCATGAGCACAAAGGAAACAAACCCTGGGGATCCTCCCCTCACCCCTCCTCAGCATCTGGTCATGGTGGTCACTTCTGAAGAGAAACGACGGATACCGAGGGGCAGTGCATGAAGGTGAAGTTACTCTGTGCACCACGTATTCTTCATGGTTGAATCTGACCGCAGAAACATGAGCACATGTGACATTCAACAGTCGCTTAACATACATAAGGCATCGTTCTTGTGTCAGAGTGAGAAGAGGTGAAAGCATGCTGCTCTTCCCAGTGATGCAGGACAGGAGTTCAAAGCTATGCTAACTGCCTGGGCAGGTAAGGAAAGTTTACTCTGAAACAAAGCCATAAAGAGGAAATAAAAGTCTTTCTTCTGGGCACTACGCATGGGCTCCGTTTTTACTCTCAATTGAAGACAATCAGCAAAAGCCCTACAACACCCGCAGTTTGTTTCTTTAAAAGAGCAATCTCAGTCCTTGTGTTAATAGCTCAGGGCTTTTGTAACTGTTTTGTCCTACAAATAAATTTATGCTGAAGATTTGGCATCTTGCCAAAGGAAATTTGGAGCAGCTGAGCAAAGATGACGGAAAGTGGTCCCCAAGCAGATAAGCAAGTCACTGCTTCTTTGATTCTGATCACAAACACCAGGTAGAGGTGTTTATTAAATCTGCAAGGCTGAAAGCCTTCACAGGGTTTCAATGGAAGTTGCATGCAAAATGAAGTATTTGCCAACTCAAGTTCACTTCTTCACACCTGTGGTTCAACAATCGAGGCATCTCCTGTTGTGCTCCTGCCATATCAGGATGCTGGTGTAGAAAAACAATTTTTTTTCTTTTATCTTCTGAAAAGGAATCTAATTAATTTGTGATTGCTGCATTCATTTTGCAAATGTAATATCTGTTTTGCTTCATGGGCTCGGCAGTTGTGACAACAGGCCTGCCATCCTGCCCGGTAAAAGGGATACCTCATGAATACTGCGAAGGAAGCACAACAAAAACCCTCTCACAAGGGCTTGTCTTCTGGAAGGTGAAGATAAGTACATCTTTCCAGTGTTTAGCTGGATCTCAGGCCACCAAGTCAGGCTTTGTTCCATTACAATCTGCCAAGTCCTTTCTCCAGATGTGGATTTATGCACAACCCATAAAAGGAGGGGGATAGAAGGTAGCAGAGGAAAAGGAAGAGCGTTATCTGATTACTGCATTTGCTGAAGCTTGAGCTTTGAAAATTTCTTTGTAACAGATGGGACATAGCTGATAACCCAGCACGACCCATTTCATCAATAAGTAGTTTGTCTAACAACAAACAAAAAATGGTAATGATGTGTTATGGTAAATGCTATTGTTAGTTTTTCTCTTCATTACCCAGAAATAGCTACGATAAATAATTTAGTAGTTTTCCTATTCTTTTTTGCACTTTTTCTATTCTTTCTTTATAGCTTGCTCCCAACTTAACTCTTGTTTATCTTCCAAGCACCAGATTCTCGAGAAAGTAAACTGAGTTCTTGGTCCCCGAGATGCATTTGTCAGCCTTTGGAGCCTCGCAAACTCTGTGTCTACCGTCAACACAGCAACAAATACCGCTGAGCTGGATGCACTCCGCGTACGCCACGGGATCTACGCCCATTTCCATACCTTCTGCCCCACCCGGTGAACAGCATAGGCCACGAAAACAGCCTTTCAGAGTCCGTTTCTGGAAAGCGTTGGCCAGTTGGAAGCCGTGTAGGAGATCAGAGCGAGAAAGGAGAATGAGGTCAGGGCTTGTTTTTCCTGTACACTCAGTCCCCTTAGGACTGACCATTTTCCTGACCCTCAAATCAGTGCTTCTTTCCAGGTGCACGCCTAAGAATGAAGAGCTACTCCATCATTATACTGATTGTTTTTCTCTCCTCAGGTCTTCAGCAGACTGCTTTTAGCTTCAGCTTGCCTACCAAGTTCAGTTTGTGTGTTTATTCCTTAAACTCGAGCACACTGATGATTCTGTAAATCACCCCTTTTCAAGGAATCCATTCTGCATTTAAAATTCACCCGAAATCTATTGACTTCATCAGTAAACACTTCACTTTTTCTCATAATATTTTGTAAAAGAACTGCAGCAGAATCTGGTTAGTCGATTTTTCCACTCGTGCTACATTATGGGGTTCATTTTGTGGCATTTACCCTTAGACTGGCTGGCATGTCCCGGATGTTGTCACGAACGTCCCGGAAGCTTTGGTGGGGGTGATTGGAAACCGCGGCTCAGGTGGACTTTCCCACCCCTCCTTCTTGAGCTTGCGTAGTGTGAGGGGGAACTGACTAGCCGTCTTCAACACTAGGCTGGTATCTGGCTGCGTGAGATTTCCTGCTAGAACATAACAAATACACTATCCCTATTCAAGTCTTTCAAAAATTAAACTTAACTAGTACACACAAATGCAAAAATTGCATATATTAATGAAGTACTATAATATTTCAGTGCACACATACATTGATTGTGCTGGAATCAGGTTATACGTATCTCCTCAAATATTGATTTCTTTGTGGTAAACACATCCTTCAGCTTTCTGAAATGGATAGTGAATTATGTATAATCACCTTACTGCACAAGACGACCCCAGAGCTTCCTTCTTCTCTCTGGGTGTAACTTTGATCAACATTTTACCTGCCCACCCCTCGACCTCCCCGGTCTTTGCTAACAGCCACTCTACTTCCGTGCTCCAGGAGAACAACTCTGTAGATGGCAGAAACGAGATCCGGGTATTTTTCTGTATCTGTGTTATTTCACATTGCACAATCACCCCCAGTTCTATCCATGTTGCTGCAAAAGACAGTACTCCATTCTTTTCATGGCTGAGTCATTTCCCGTTATGTACATAAAGCATGTTTTCTTTACCCATCGAAAGCAGTCAGTGGACACTTAGTTTGCTTCTAATTCTTGGCCATTGTGAACAAATGTTTCAGTGATCATGGAAGTGCAGATATCTCTTTAATATACTGACTTCGTTGTACTACCAAACTTCAAAATATGATACAAGGCTGTGGTCATCAAAACAGACTGGTACTGGCAGAAAAACAGACACAGGTTTAAATGGGACAGAATAGAAAGTCTAGGCACGTGTGTTTATAACCAACTGATTTTCAACAAAGATGCTACAAAAATGCCTTGGGAGAAGGACATTTGTATTTTCACACGCAAAATGAAACTAGATGTCATCTCTGATCAGTTCCAAAAATTAACTCAAGATGTATTGAAGACTTAAATGTCATACGTGAAACTATGAAATCACTAGAAGAAAACAGGGAAAAATGCATCGTGAAATCAGAATGGGAAAGCCTTTAATTTTAGAAAAGGGTCCTAAAGCATAGGAAACAACAGCAAAAATAGACATAAGAGATTACATCAAATTACAGCTTCTGCTCAGCAAGAGTCAGTCAACCTACAGATGCAAACTTTCTTCTGACATGGGTTAGTGTCAAGACTGTAAGAGGAACTCCAAAACCTCTGTAGCATAGCAACAAATAGCCTGATTAAAGATGGGCAATAAAAGCTTATAATACCTAAATCTTAGAAGTAGTCTATGTGTCCATCAGCAGATAAATGAATCAAGAAAATGTGGTCTTTATATACAATGGAGTACTGCTCTGCCACAAAGAAGGATACTTTTGAGTCATTTGTAGGAAAATGGAAGTACCTTGAGATCATATTGTTAAGTAAAATGAATCAGACATATAAGCTTTATGTGAGTAAACAAAAGTATAAATAAACTGAAGAGTAAAGTAAAAGATCAATAGAAGACAAGGAGATACATCTGCAAAAGGGAAGGGCACTAAGAGATAGAGGCAAAGGGGAGGGAAGGAGGGGATCAAAAAAGAATTAAGCTGTGTTACATACAAGCACCAACTGCCCACAAGAAGTGCAATCACTTTGGACTGCAAGCAACTTCTAATAATAGTAATTTTTTTTTAAAAAAATGAGCAATTGATCTTAGCTTCTTCTTTACCCTCTTCAAATCACCCTAAATTGTGTGCAGTTTTTTCTGATGGTAACTGGTTTATTCCTTCTTTTGCTCTATGTGTTAGATAATGTGGCTGTTTGACCCCTTGACTACACGTTTTTATAGAATGCAATGCCGTGCTTATGTCTCTCGCATAGCCTTTACCTTTAGTAAATTATTGACTGAAAGAAATAGATGAGAAAGTGACCCAAACACATTCACAACCCGTGTGAGGGAGGAGACTTTAAATAGAAGACTAGACATTTGTCATCCAGCCCTCCGAAGAGCATTCCATCACCCTAACAGGTTGCACAGACTTTCTTACCCATGCATGCTCTGTCTTCAGTCCTACTGAATGACGGCCAGCTCCATTATCTGAATTCCAGCAGGTTTACCGAATTCACTGAATAGGAGTGATTTTAATTCTAAAATAGGCACAATCCCATCATTTTTTAAAAAATTTCAGGTAGAAGTTTTAACATACCAAAATTTCCTATCCTTTGAGGACCAAAGTTTTCCTACCCTTTGCAGTAATATGGAGTTCAGCAGTGCTACACATATCTAATCCACAGGATGCTAGATACAGCTTAGTTTCTCAACTAGTTACTCTTCGGACGTTAAAGAATGTGATGACCTCTGGGTATTAAGAGTAAAGAGACATATTCACGAGGACAGGATTAGCAGCCAACACTTTTGAGGCATGTCAGGTGTTGGAATGATTAATGTACTTAAATATGAAATATTTACAGAATTATAGAATTCTGCAGATGAGTAATCTGTGTCTACTTCTCTGTTTAAAATACATTTTATTGCCTGCAGTTTTCAGAGGAAACATTTTATGACTTTGTCTTCATTTCTGCTTCAGCCTATTGCCAAGTATAAAATAGAAAAAAATCTGACTTGTTCTTGTGTAATTAAGACGACATTTAGAGAGTGCTTTGTCACACCTGTAGTGCAGCTATTCATTGGAATAATTGCTAGAGAAATTTGGTTACAGAATAGCACACGTGCTGACAAAAGCCCTGCATCAAGTGAACATAAATACACTACATGGTTAAAAAGTAAAGGTAGTGTTGTTCTACTTAAATGTTTAGAAATTTACTCTGTAACTTGTTTTGACAATATTCTGCTTTTAGCCTTATATCATCTTCAATAAGCATTTCATTTACCTAATGAAAAACACATTTAAAGTAATGACTACAGTTTTTAATTTGCATATGCAAATGCATTTAATCAGTAGGAAATTCTGGCAGAAGGAAAGTGAATGAATATAATTATTTCAGTGACTGCCCAGTCCTTCAAGTTTATGGAAATGCTTTATACCTGGGACTAGAGATAAACGCTTTTTAGGAGGAAAAAAAACCAAAATTCTTCCATGTGAGAAATGACTATAATGATAATCATGACTACTCATTACTGAATGCTATGTAATGTATGCACAGTCCATACTTTATTTTCATTTCATAGAAAACACACACAAAGTGAGCATTGTTACCTCGCCTTTATTGATGAAGAAGCCAAAGTACAGTGAGGCGAAGTGATTGGCTGAGGGTCACACATTTGATAAAGCTGGGATTCAAAAGTCCATCCATTTGACTTTATATAAAGACTGACCTCATTTCATTACAGGAAGAGAATCATCAATCAATTTCTACTTCCCTATTCAAAAAGTTTTCATTTTCAAATGCTTTGTATCTTGGTCATGAGATGAGATTGCTAGTGGAAAGTGATATTTCAAAATATAAGTGAATGTAAGTAACACCGCATGTTTATATAGGTATTATTAGCTGTTTAACCCTGACAGAACATGTAGAAAATGTCACATATGGACTTCTAAATAGAACGTAAAGTATAACATTAATGAAATGATAACGATGGTGCTCTTCAGCTTCTAGAGTTTGTTTTCCCCAGGTATCAGTTTAACGGGAGAAAGTGAAATCATTATAGATCATGACACAAACGTAGGCCTGAGGCTGCCCATGTGCTGAGGATTAGAGCATGTTAAAGCGAGTTTACTTCCTAAGGAACTACAGAGGGAATGGAAGAGGACACATCAGCTATGCATTCTCGACCCAGCAACAATGATTTTATTTGCATGGACTACAAAAATGGATGAACCCATTAATCGCTCAGAATCACAGCTTGTGTCATTTCTTACCCTTTCCACTGCCCGTCACCTGGCATCTTTTCCAGGATTATCTCCATATTGCCTCAATACCTCTAACAGTTCTTTTGTTTGACAAGTTTTTCCCTAACCTTATCCACAGACAATTGTGCTTTAAGATATCATTTTACTTGGGAGCTTTATATCTGATGCCACTATCTTTATTAAAAGCCCAGTTCTGATTTTGCAAAACCGCACACATTGGATGTACTCCTTGGCTTTTGCAGAAGGTATCAATTAAAATCAGATGTGGGTCTTTTAATATGTACTGATGAGGAGCTATCGAATTTATTGCAGCCTTTATTAATGTGAAACTACCCACTGTTTACCATGCCAAGCATCACTGTTTGATTAGTATTAATCCTGGTCCCAGCATCAGCAGGTGCATGACCATCATATGAGCTATGATCTTCACCACTTCATTTGTAATCCTGGAGGGAGGGATCCAACTTTATGATCAATGTTGGTTCTGATTTTTTGGCCACCCCTAAATTTATGTTCTTCTACCACAGTTTGCAATAATTTCACACATTATAACTTACTATTCTGGGAGCAAGGGAACACTTGCTTTTCTAGGAATACTGTGAGTTATAATATCAATTGTATTTTCCGTACTTCTTATAGAAGCTCAACATATCTATAGTAGCTATAAATGTAGATTCTTAAGCATATTTTAAATCAGCGACCATAATTATTGTTGCTATAAAAGGAGTAGAAGTACTTAGCTGATTAGCAACCTTATACAGAGATAATATTAAATGATCTCCAGCTGTGTGATCAACTTAGGTTTTATTTTTCTTTTCATGACAGGAAGCTCAAAAGGAATTCTTGGAGCCTAGTCATGACTGTCCTTCGTGATACATATCATAGCTCACACGTTTCCACCATGTGTTATTGTAGTGGTTTTTGCAATTATAGGTGGATTCGAACATTGAATTCCACTATTTTCAGGCAGCACACTTGATTCTACACCAAGAAGAAAAGTCATTTTACAATCATGTTTGCAGGAATAAACATCATTTCTTCTTCCTACAACATTCCCTTGAACTATCAGGTACACACTATGGTATTCTAATTACTCAGACCCATACACAAAAGAAAATGCAGTCTCATTCTTGGGTACCAATGTCTTTAGTACCAATGTTTTTCATAATCTAAGAAGCTGTTGCTTCAGAACAAGAAGTTTCAGCAGCAGAACTCCCAACTGCAGAGCAAGAGTGACTTCATAGCCGTCCACCACCTTACCACACATTTGCAGAGCAATTCATTTCAAAGCTTAAATAGCAAAGAAAGGACTTGAACCTCCTACAACAACTTTCAAACTAACTTCATAGCCATTATGAGTTTCTCACCAAGAGAGATATGAATGAAATTATTATATAACTTAGTCAGTGTTGATTTATAGGTAAAAAACACATTTATCTTCATAGTACACTGTGTCTAATTAGGATTTCAAGATACAGTATCACCTACCAGAAGAACTCTTGCATTTTCTTGATCACACCTCAATAACTATATTTTAATTAGTTCTCTAGTCCTCTACTACATCACTCATATTAATAACTTTATTAACTCATACAAGCACCATAGATTCCCATGAAGTAGAAACAGTATGAACAATCTGTCAGTGATTTTAATTTTCATTTTTCTATCTTATGTAATAGACAAAGTTAACAACTCAACTTTAACTGTAAAAACCGTAGGCCATCAATGATACTAAAGCTATGACTAATAAGTTATGAAGATTTAAATTTTGACCCTTATATAGTTCCCACAATAGATTTAAAACCAGGATAATTACAACTACCTGAAGTAGACAACTTTATTACCAATAGAAATAGCAAAGCATGCATCGTTTTCATCTGAATATATAGTACACTCATGAGCTGTATGATCATTAGGTTTAAAAACAAATGCAATTTGGTGTCTTAAATAAACAACCTCAATCTCTATGCAACTAGGTTTATTTTGTGGGCAATACTTAGAAATTCATGGGTCAAATCATAGTTTCATGCTTATTATAATTGAACTAACCCCACTAAATTCTTCTGAAAACTTATCAGCATCTATATTATAATACCTTTGTGAAGTTATTACATTAACCTTTGAAATTGAAGAATGAGAACATAAATCTTTCTATAGTAAAATGCTTTAGTGAGACCCATCACATGTTTTATTACCATTATCTCAATAATCTTAGCAAAATTTGTTTCAATTAAAAATTGGAACATACACTTACTCTTAAGTCCCCTACCCAAAACACTGAAACTCTTAAACATGAAGTCCCTTGAGAAAAAGTGAATAAACTCTATCCACCTTTCATTGAACCTATTAGTTTATATAAGATATATAGGATACATTCAGTTATCATACATCTTACATATACTAATACACAGGTACGTTAATGAACTTTGGCTTAGGAATATATGGAAAGGTGTGAGGGAAAATAACCCAAAATTTTGTTGGTAGATTAAAATAAATAACAGACTTTGTAGTCTAATCTTTTAATGATCACCAAGAGTCCAAATGTTTCACAGGAATATGACTACTTACTTAATTAGGTTGCATCTTCTTCCTGTTTATACCTGCCATTATTCTGAGGTCGTCAAAGCAGAAATTCAAAGATTTCAAAAACTCTGAATGGTAGGTAAAATAATGCCTCACCACCCATTGCTTTGTTCTAATCCTCAGATTGTGTGAATATGTTACCTTATGCAGAAAAACGGACTATGAAGGTGTGATTCTATTCAGGATCCTGAACTAGGTGATTATTTGCATTATCCAGTTGGGCCCAACATCATTATAAGAGACCTTATAAGAGAGGTGGAAAGGTCCAAGATAAGGGTATGAAATGGAATCAGTGGCAGAGGGATGAGACAGAGTTGAAGATTCTCCTTTCCTGGTGCTGAGATGGCCAAAAGTCAAAGCATGCAAGTGGCTGATAAAATCAGGAAAAGGAAGTAGATTTTTCCCCTAACACCTTCAGAGAGACTACATCTTGCTATTGCTTTGATACTGGTCCGGGAAAACACATTCTGTACTTTCTGACTTCCAGGTGTATAAGATAATGCTTTTTTTTTTTTTTGGTGCCATGTAGTAATTACCATGTCAAAAGGAAGTTCTTTTCAGATTTCTCCAAAGGACAATAAAATTATATACCCTGACCTTTTGTCTCTCAAGTATTTACAACTTATAATTGCTTCTAGGCCTTTTGGCTAAGATCAAG
>RJWT010015972.1:0-14008 GCA_004365215.1 Cuniculus paca | reverse complement strand
TGCAGGCAGGAACTTACACTACTGAGCTAAACCCCCGGCCCCTCTATTTTTAATCTTGAAAAGACTTTTTTTCTTTCCAGAGATGAAGAGGCAGAAAAATTATATAATAGGTTGTTTTCTTTTTTTGTTGTTTGTTTGTTTATTTTTCGTCTTTTTGAGACAGGGTCTCACTGTGCCATTCAGGCTGGTCTTAAGCTCACTTTGTAAACCAGGCTGGTCTCAAACGCACAACAATCCTCCTGCCTCAGCCTCCTGAGTGCTGGGATTACAGGCGTGTGCCACCATGCCCGATTCTTTTTTGTGTTTTTAAATTGTAAGCTAGGAAGTGTTTGTTTTTGTGTGTGTGTTTTTGAGACAGGGTCTTGCTATGCAGTTCAGGCTAGCCTTCAGCTCTCTTTGTAGCCCAGGCTGGTCTCGAACTTGCAGCGATTCCCCTGCCTCAGCCTAGGAAGCTTTTTGTAGTCTTGCCTATGTGGACCAACTGCTTACAACTTGCTGTCTGCTTAGTATTTCTAGGATTGAGAGTGCCCTCTTATGGTGGCATAAAAAGTTTAAGACTAGAAATTTCTGAGATTTTAGAGATTTGTGTAGCCCCGAGTTACCATCTGACGTTTTATTCAGATTTTGCATAGTATTTGCTGTGTCCAGCCTTAAAAGGATCTGAAAGATGCCAGTTTCCTAACAAGAGTAACCAGTTAAATTTCATTGGTGCCAGGTGGAACGGCCGCCTTCTCCATTCTCAATGGCCCCACAAGCTTCCCTCCCTCCAGTGCCACCACGGCTTGACCTTCTGCAACAGCGGGTATCTGTTCCTCCAAGTGCTCCTGGTCTAGGAACTGCCCCCAAGGTATGGCATTATTCGTTTCTTCAGTTTTGTGTCTCTTTTGGTGCATTAGTGAGTTTTGATAGATTGACTTCATATTGCCTTCACAGGCTGCTTCTGCGTCCCTTCATAAGGACAAGCCATTGCCAATACCACCTACACTTCGAGATCTTCCACCACCACCCCCTCCAGAACGGCCATATGCTGCTGGAGCAGAAACTCGACCTCAGAGACGCCCCCTGCCTTGTACACCAGGCGATTGTCCAGGCAGGGACAAACTGCCCCCCGTACCCTCTAGCCGTCTTGGGGACTCATGGTTGCCCCGGCCAATCCCCAAAGTACCAGTAGCTGCTCCAAGCCCCAGTGACCCCTGGACCGGAAGAGAATTAACCAACCGGCACTCACTTCCATTTTCATTGTCCTCACAAATGGAGCCCAGAGCAGATGTGGCTAGGCTCGGAAGCACATTCAGTCTGGATACTTCCATGGTGAGTTCCAGTTTTGAAATTAGCCCTTTAACACCTATTCGTGGGTGGACAGTACAGGAAGATGGGGTACAACTCGAGTAAAGACTAGAAGCGGTAGGGGGAGTGAACCGCGCTTATCTGAAACAGAGGGAAAGAGATTGAGTTCAGGAGAGTCTGAGAAATAACAAAGGAATATATTATAGCTCATGCCCTGTAATCAAGAGGAAGAGGCCTTGTCTCTGAGCAGATGTGGGCTGCCCAGTTAGGTGAAGCTTTTAAACAGTACAAAACAGATTAAGACTTAAAAGCAGTCAGGAGGTGGAGAAGACCATGAGAAATCCATACATACTTGGTGAACATTTGAATCTGGCCGACTAGGGACATTTGGATTTGAGGTGAACCTTTGACAGAATTGACAAGTAGGTAGTTGGAAATCTGAGGAGGAAGTGGAGTAGGAAGGATGAAATTGAGGAGTGTTGTGGCACTCAGACGGCTATTTCCATTTAAGCAACACCTGTGTGATAGGCAGTCTAGTGAAAGTGGCTAAGTGTGACTTTTCGGTGGTTTTAATGACCATTTTGAGCTTGGGTATAGATTATTTAAGCTTTACGGTGTTTGTATAGGCAATGAATGTGCTCAGTTTCCCGGTGTTTAAATAAACAGAAAAGCCCATTTCCCTGGCTCTTTCTAGATCTGTGCCTTCTTAACCTTAAGTTTAAAAATCCTCCAGGGCCTGAAAGCAGCAGTGCTTTTGTCAGATGTGGTAGCTTTTGGGATAGCACCGACAGTGGGGTCTGCATCAGTGGTTTTGGCTGGGTTAAGAAGAGATAATGAGCTGTGGTAAAGAGGCTCTTTTCAATGCCTTTCTTTACTTTGCAGAATATGAGTAACAGTCCATTAGCAGGTCCAGAGTGCGAGCACCCCAAAATCAAACCTTCCTCATCTGCCAATGCCATTTATTCTCTGGCTGCCAGGTAAGTTTACTGAAGTTGTGTTTCATTTGGTGAAGTTAGTACTTTTAGGTACTTGATTTATAGAAAATTTAGGAAACTCAGAAAAGCATAAAGAAGAAAATAAAAGTTGATTTGTGTTTGTACTGTGTAGAAGTTGCTGAATGTTTTGAAGTCCTTCCTTCCATTCTTGTTCCTGTATACACATATGTAACATGTTGGAACTTGTCAAGTTTATTAATCTTTTCAAAAAACCAATTTTGGTTTTGTAACTTTTGTGCTTACCTGGGCATTTGCTTTCTGGTTAATTGCTACCTGTGTTTTATTTTATTCTTCCAGATTTCTTTAGACTTAACTTGCTATTTTTCTAGCATCGTAAGGTGGATGGTCTCTTACTCCACGTCCCCTGCCATAATAGAACACCGCACACTGGTTGTAATTTATTTCTTCATAGTGCGGAGGTCAGAAGTCTGGAGCAGGGTGCCAGCAGAGCCAGTTCTAGGAGGGCCCTCTTCCTGGTGTGTGGGTAGCTGCCTCCGGTGCATGTGTGCAGAATGAGCGAGTGTGCTCCAGCTCACTTCTTATAAGGACATGAATCCTGTCCTGTCAGGACGTCACCCTGTGACCTCATCCAACCTTAATTTAATACCTGCTGTGAGTGACTCCATCTCCAAATATAGCCAAACTGGAGATTAGAGCTTCAACATAGGATTTCAGGGGTACACAAATATTAGTCCATATCACATACTTAGCTGCATTGGCAAATTTCGATATGTCATATTTTCGTTATCATTTACTTAAAATATATACTGTTTCATTTATGATTTTTTCTTTGATGAGTTATTCATGAAGTGCCTGATTCAAACATCTGGAGATGTTTTTGGTTATCCTGTAACTGCTTTCTGGCTTCATTCCAACATTTTTGCTTGTTGTTGCTTTCCCTGTACTTGGGATTGAACCTAGGGCCTTTGCACTGAGCTGCATCCTCAGCTTATCCCTTCTCCCCCTTAAACTTTTTTTTTTTTTTGACGGCACCAGGGATCGAACTCATGACCTTGCATTTGCCAGGCAGGCGCTTAGGCCACTGAGCTAAATCCCCAGCCCTTGTCTTTTTGAGACAGGGTCTAGATAGGCTGTTCAGGCTGGCCTTGAGCTCACTTTGTAGCCCAGGCTGGTCTCGAACTCACAACGATCCTCCTGTCTCAGCCTCCCGAGTACTGGGATTACAGGCATGCACCACCAGGCCCAGATTCCCCCTTAAACTTGAAACAGGGTCTCTCTAAGTCACTAAGTTGCCAGGTTGAACTCGAACGTGCAGTCTTCCTGCCTCAGTTGCCCAGATTGTACCACCATAACCAGCAAGGCCATATTTTTATTTGCTGGTTTATGGTAAAGCCCAGTAATCTGTACTGTGTTCATCTCCTAAGAATGTGTGTTCTAACCAGGCGTGGTGATGCATGCCTGTCATCCCAGCGCTCAGGAGGCTGAGGCAGAAGTATCACCGCAAGTTTGAGGCCAGCCAGGGCTACATACACAGTGAGTTCAAGGCCAGCTGGTACTACATAGCAAGACTCTGTCTCCAAAAAAAAAAAGTGTGTCCTGCGGTTGCTGGATATAGTGTTCTATATATGTCAGTGACATTGGGTTTGTCATCTGTGTTCATATCTTCTGTCTCAGATTTTTAAGAAACCTACCTATTCTGTCAGATAACTGAGAGAGAACTGTGTCAGATTCTCCTGAGTTTCCCTTTTGTCCTTTTTAATTCTGTCCATTTTTCTGCTATGTATGTTTATCCTGTATATTTAAGATAATAGAAATTTAAAATTATTGATACTAAATTAATTGTAAGCGTTCATATTATCAAGAAATATATGCTGTAGTTCTCCTTCTTGTCTTTTGGGTACTGGGGATCAAACTCAGGACCTCATACTTGCCAGGCAGGCATTTCTGCCTCTGAGCTAAATCCCTGATCCTGTAGTTCTACTTCTTGCTTACCTTGTATGCCTTGTCTTATATTAAAATGGCTGCTTTTAACCTTTCTCTGTCCTTATATTGAAGCTGTGTCTTTTTTTTTTTTAAGTTTTTTTTCAAATCCATTTTATTTCAAAGAGGGAAAAAAAACCACATAAAACAAAATTTCAAAACACGTCAATCAGGGGACAATGATGGTACATACATCATGCATTGTCATCTCCAAATCATTCACCCAGGGCACAAGACATCTGCATTCAATTGTCCAAACAGTACCAGTGCAAACCTTTCTCTTCAGTGAACTCAGAGAAATCAGTAGTATAACTATCTTAACTATTTTTTATATACATATGCATACACACACATAGACATACATATGTTGTTTCAGCTTCTCACACTAGTGAGATAATATGTTTACACATGTGTCTGATTTATTTCACTTAGGAGTGAGGTCTCAAGGTGCATCCATTTACCTATAAAAGTCTCCAGTTTATCCTTCTTTATGGCTGAATAGTAGTACTCCATTGTAGAAAAATACATCTTTTTTATCCATTCCTCAGTGGATGAGCATTTAGGTTGTTTCTAAGATCTAGCTATTAAAAATTGTGCTGCTGTGAATATAGGTGGACAAATATATTGCTGTGGTATGAAGTTTTTAATTCTTCTGGGAAGTTACCCAGAAGGGGAATAGCTGGATCGAATGGGACCTCTAGTCCTAGTTTTTTTATTTTTTTTTTTAGTACCAGGGATCAAACTCACAAGCTCATGCTTACCAGGCAAGTGCTTGAGCCGCTGAGCTAAATTCCTGGCCCTCTAGTCCTAGTTTTTTGAGGACTCTCCACACTGATTTCCACAGTGGTTGCACCAGTCTGCATTCCCACCAGCAGTGGAGAAAGTTTCCGTTTTCCCTACAGCCCCACCAGCATTTACTATTTTCTTGGTAATAGCCACTCTTTCTGGGGTGAGATGGAATCTCAGTGTTGCTTTAATTTGCATCTCTCAAATGACCAGTGATGTTGAACATTTTTTCACATATTTATTTGCTGTTTGTATTTTTCATCTGAGAAGGGTGCATTCATCTTAGATGCCCATTTTTGGTTTGGATCTTTAAATCTGGGAGGACTGACTGATTGATTGATTGATTGATTGATTGATTTTCTTTATATGTTCTGGATAGAAATCTGAAGGTATATCTCTTATAAGCAGTGTATGCATGGTGGAGATTGATTAATCCAATTCAACATTTTTTGTCTTGAAGAAATTGAATCATTTGGTCCTACTCTTTTTCCCGATTTTTTCAGTGTTTTCTGGGTTCCTTTTTTTCTGTTTTCATAACTGTTTTTGGGTTGAAGTATTTCTACTATATCATGTCACCCTTTCTGTTGTTCTTTAATAGGTATCTTAGAAATGCCAGTGTGCATCCTTGGTTAGAGTATACTTTATGGTTATTGATTGATTTGTTGGTTGGATATTTGAGATAGGGTCTCCCTATGTAGTTCAGGCTGATCTTGATCTCACTGTGTAGCCCAAGCTGGACTTGAATTCATGGTAATCCTCCTGAATCAGCCTCCTGAGTGCTAGGATTATAGGCCTGTGCCACTGTGCCTAGTGAGACAGTGTCTTGCTGTGTATTCCAGGCTGGCCTTGAGCTTGCCATCCTGCCTTAACCTCCCAAATGCTGGGATTACAGATGTTCTCCACCACACCTGGCCTCACATTTTTTTAAAAGATATTTTTACTGAGTACCATATATTCTGGAGCTAGTTTCTCTTAGCATTTTAAAAATATCATTCCAAGCTAGGTATGGTATGCACACCTGTAATCCAAGCACTTGGAAGGCTGAGGCAGGAGGAACATTCTGACTTTGAGGCTATCCTGAACTACCTACTGAGACCCTGTCTCAAAAAAAAAAAAGCTTATCTAGTATATTGTAATTTGATATTTTAGGGGCTAGGGATATAGCTCAGCTGCACAAGCACCTGCCTGACATCCATGAGGTTGTAAGTTCGATCCCTGGTGCCCCCCCCCAAGTCAGAATGGTAATTTGATATTTTAGGTTATTATTTTTTTCAATATTGAAGATAATACTGTAGTGAATATTCTTGATTGTGTGTATGCATGTGTGTCTTTTTGAGATAGGGTTTCACTATACAGTTCAGGCTGGCTTTGAACTCACTTTGTAGCCAAGGCTAGCCTTGAACTCACAGCAGTCTTCCTGTCTCAGCCTCCTGAGTGCTGGGATCTTGATTGTTTCCCTAGAGAAAATTCTTAGAAATGGAATTTGAATTAACACTCCAAAAAGTTGGACCAGCCTTTTAGTTCTACAGCCATCTAAGAAAGTACCCATTGATTGCCTTGCACCTTTACTGACACTTGGTGTTTTCGCTTAATTTGAATTGTTGTACCCTGTGAAAATTGCAAACTTTAAGTCGAACACCTGTGTACTTACCCTCTGGATTCAACTATTGGCATTTTATTATACTGTTTTATGACACACTATCTGTTCTTCATCTTGTTGGTCTGTCTTGCTTGTTTGACATATTTCAAAGCAAATCATCTGTGAGGTAGTGTGTCTCTACCTCATAATTTCAGCATGCATTGCAGAAATCTTAAATGAGTATTTGCCTGTACATAGGTGATTTTTAGTAATGACTATAATGTCTAAACTGGGCACTAGTCCTGCCTACTTGGGAGGCTAAGGTGGGAGGGTTGCTTGAACCTAGGGATTCAAAACCAGCTTGGGCCAGGCCTGATGGTGCACGCCTGTAATCCCATCACTGGGGAGGCTGAGGTAGGAGAATCGTTGTGAGTTCGAGACCAGCTTGAGCTACAAAGTGAGCTCAAGGCCAGCCTGAACAGCATAGCGAGGCCCTGTCTCAAGAAGACAAGGGCCGGGGATTTAGCTCAGCGGCCTAAGTGCCTGCCTGGCAGGCACAAGGTTGTGAGTTCAATCCCTGGTGCTGCAAAAAGCAAAACAAAAACAAAAACAAAAACAAAAACCAGCTTGGGCAACATAACAAGAGCTTCATCTCAGAAAAATAAAGTCAAGTCACACAAGA
Organism: Cuniculus paca; assembly: GCA_004365215.1. Classification (NCBI taxonomy): domain Eukaryota; kingdom Metazoa; phylum Chordata; class Mammalia; order Rodentia; family Cuniculidae; genus Cuniculus; species Cuniculus paca. The sequence goes on along the minus strand of RJWT010015972.1, from coordinate 6,738 downwards.
AATAAACTCAAGTGAGATACAGAGGACTGTTGTGTTCTGTGTTGAATTTCTGTAACACTTGTTTTATACTAAGCATGTGTTGCTCTTATACTTAAGAAAACTAAAAATTAAGTAAATACAAAGAGGCAAGTGTAAGAAGTGATCCTCAATAGAATATATCAAATATGGAGAAAAACAGTAAAGAGGAGGGGAGGAGAAACACTTAGGAATTTGCACTCCAGGAAGCAATTTGCGTGTTTCTTTCACAGTTCATTGGTATGTAGTCTCCTTTCATGGGGCAGGTGGGAGAAGTATTGTCTCACAAGTTTGTAAAGGACAGGACTGGGGCCATCCCTAGTGCTTTGTAGAGCGCTTGTCTAACATGCACCCTGGGTTTGGTCCCCAGCATTGTGAAACAGACAAAAACCAGCCTGTAACAGGAGTCAGAATGCTGGGATCGAGTTCCAGAATTGTTACACAGAAAATTATTTTTTCTTTTTTTTTTTCTTTGTGGCACCAGGGATCAAACTTACGACCTCGTGCTTGCCAGGCAGGCGCTTAAGCCACTGAGCTAAATCTCCGACCCAAAATTACTTTTTCTCTATTTTAGATTTTTCTTGTAGAAAATATTGAGGAGGAAAAGTATACTTTAAAAAGGTAATACATGAGAAAAGGTTTTGACAACTATGTGCCACTTTTTGAAACCATAGGTAGATTTTGTAATGGAAGGAATTTGGTATACATTCCTCGTGTACTGTCAGAAAGCTACCTGCTGTTTCTTCTTCAAACCCAGTGATAGAAAAACTAGGATACCAGCTTTAAAATTTGGGACCTATAATGAAACTGACTTGGAGGTTGGGACCAGCTGGCATCAGGTCAGACCCCAGTGCAACACATTTCAAGCATAATTGTCATACCTTTGGTCAGCTGAAAGTGGGATTTTAGTTGGTGTGCCTTTTAGTTGCCTTTCTTTGTTAGTAGAAATACATAATCGTTCCTAGAAGGTAATGTATTTTGCTCTGCTGAATTTGAGTTGTGTCTGTTTTGAAGTTGTGTGTTTCATACTTCAAGGTTTTCTGGCTTAATTTTTTCTATTTATTCCTCATCTTGTAGACCTCTTCCAGTGCCAAAACTGCCACCTGGAGAACGGGGTGAGAGTGAGGAGGATACAGAGTATATGACTCCCTCTTCTAGGCCGATAGGACTTCAAAAACCAGAGTTGAAACGGCCTTCAGAGACAACCCAGAGCTCACGGTAGGTTCAGAATAGCCCTGCTGTTCTGATACATTTCCATGGTATCGTCACCTACTTGGCTTGCTACTTGCACACACAGTTATCTGGCCAGAATTAGAGCAAGAAGATAAGTCTAGTTCCTAATGTTTAAGTCTTTTGTGGTTGTAAGAAACTGCTCATGTTTTCTCACCATCACAGTGACCATCAGAATACACACATCTGTAAATTGTCACAAGAGGCAGTCTTACAGCATTTGTTGGTGGTAATGACCCAAGAAGAGTGTGCTCCTGAGAGAATCAGACCTAGCATAGTTGTGAACAGATAGGCCTTAGTAAGTTTGAAGGTAACAGAGTTCTGTTTCTGAAGATCATTCTGCTGCTTTCCTTCCCATTCAGAGTGGGTGATTGTGACCAGCAAATTGATAGCTGCACATATGAAGCAATGTATAATATTCAGTCCCAGGCACCATCTGTCACCGAGAGCAGCACCTTTGGTGAGTAGCGCTCTCTGCTGTTTAAAAAACTGTTGATGCGCCATAGGAATAAGCCTGTAACATTTGACTACTGAGATAGTTTGACCAAAGGAGAGACTTGTTGTCAGTAATCTTCGATAAAATATCTTTTGATTCATGGACAGGATGGCCCCCGCCCACTTTATTTCCTTTCATGCAGCTTGTTCCCTTTGTGTTTTTTTGTCCTCCTGGGCCTGGAGACATTTGTATTACATGGCCTGGACATGCAGTTCTGGCAGCCCTCTTTCATTCCCATTGCATTGATGAAATTCTTGTGTGTGTGGGTGGTGCATACTCAATTCCCACGATGACAAACTTCCTGAGTTGAAAGTTCAAGGAGCCTGCTCACACAGGGCCCCTGGCAGATCTCCTGAGGTGAAATGTAGATAGAAGTGCTATCAGAAGGCTCTTGAATCTTTGCCCTGGAGAGGTGGCTGTTAACTTGGGCAACAGTAACATTTGACACATTCCACAGCAGAGCTGCAGGTTTGGCACAGATACTATTTTCTGTTTCTTTTTATTTCTACCCACAAGTCCTCACATGGTGTCTGGCTTCCAGTAGACATTGAGTAGCTGTAGACTTGAGTAAATGGTTGTATGCAGGCATAAATGAATGGATGCCCCTGGACGGCTGAGGGCTACTAGAAGATGAGGTATGTCAGGAGAAGATAACTTGCTACCATTTCTCCAGGTGAAGGCAGTTTGGCTGCAGCCCACACAAACACTGGCCCTGAGGAATCAGAAAATGACGATGATGGCTATGATGTCCCTAAGCCACCGGTACCAGCTATCCTAGCCCGCCGGACTCTCTCAGACATCTCCAATGCCAGCTCTTCCTTGGGCTGGTTGTCTCTGGATGGTGAATCCTCAACAAGTGAGTCTAGAGGCTGTGTTGTGCTCTACCCAAATGTTGTCTAATCCTAATGTATACTGAAAGAGGTGACGTTCTCTGGTGGCACAAGTTAGTAGGTGGGAGTAGTAGACTAATCGTGTCTAAATGGGAAGAAAGCTGCTCCTAGACTCCAGATTATGAAATCAAACAGTGTTTAAACTCTTCAGACTTAGAAATGCTAGGTAGGTAGGGTTTCGAGATCTTCTGAGTGTGCCTTGAGAAGACACTGCTAATTAAGTTGATAGCTCAGACTTTACACGCTTCTCTTCTGGACCCTGTTCCAATGGAAAGCAGGAAGGCTGTCTCGGAATGCACATGGAGTGGGCCTGGAGCCAACCTCCATTGGGCCTGGACTGCTGGGGTCTGCTGTTTTTTCTTTCTTTTTTTTTTTTTTTTTTTGTCTGCCCTTCTTGCACCTGTGGCTGCCTGGTAGGACAACAGGCAAAGTTGCTGTCACTTCAGAAATTAAAGACAGCCTTCAGGACAGCTGGTGAGAAGATCTCCAGCATCCAGTTGCCTAAACAGGCAGTGATCTCCACTTACTCTGTGTTGGTGCTTAGGCTTTTTTCTGCTCCTAATTTGTAGAAGGATTGGAATTTAGTATTTTCTGATACCCTCAGAATTAAAAAAAAAATAATGAGATAGTTATGTGTATGAAAATTTGTCACTCAGAGGGGGCTGGGGATATAGCTCAGTGGCATAAGCACCTGCCTGGCAATTGCAAGATCATGAGTTCAATTCCTGGTACTCCCCCCCAAAAAAGAAAAGAAAATTTGTCACTCAATATAAAAGATGATATAGATTACATGTTTATCATAGCAACAGTGACTATAAATAGAACAGGCATGTGGTATATTTAGAATATGGCTCCTACTGTGATAAGCAGGAAGCTAAATCCAAAAGCCCTTGAACGTCTTAACACCCTTGAGTCTCTAAACACCCCCCCCATACCCTTTTTGTGACAAAAAAGCACAGGCCTCCAATTGATAGGTCAATCATGTGTTGATATTAACACATTGTTACTAGTTTTATTATTGCCACTAAATGAAGATTTCCCTGAATATTTTCTTTGCTATTTCTTCCAGATTTTACTGAGGGTTCTCAAGTTCCTGAGCGGCCCCCAAAACCATTCCCTCGGAGAATCAACTCTGAACGGAAAGCAGGTAGCTGTCATCAAGGTGGTGGTGCTGCCGTAGCCACCCCGGCTGCTACCCCAGCGCCTCAGCTCTCCAGTGAGATTGAGAACCTCATGAGCCAGGGCTACTCCTACCAGGACATTCAGAAAGCTTTGGTCATTGCCCACAACAACATTGAAATGGCCAAAAACATCCTCCGAGAATTTGTTACTATTTCATCCCCTGCTCATGTGGCCACCTAGCACATCCCTCCCTACCACAGCTGTGAGCATCCAAGAGCTGGGCTCTTGAGGAGCATCTAGGAGGGCAGAAGCTCCTTTGGGGACTTCACAATGAGGTCCTGCCCTCTCTGTGAGTATCACACCGTGGTCCCAAGATTTCAAAGCAGTGGAATGAAAATGGAGCAGCTAATGTGTTTTATTATTGTATTGTTCTTGAAGGTGTCCTTCAGTCCCCACATGGAGAGAGTGGATTTTTATTACATGGTAACCTTCCAGAGGAACAGTCCAGAAAGCAGTAGAATAAGTATTGTGCTGTAAACCCTAATTGAGGACTTAAGACTTTCCTTGGTTAAGGATATGTTCATGTCTGTCTGTCTGTCTGTGGTTGTGTGTCCTGTGATGATAAGATTATCCTGCTGTGTTAATCTCAAGTGGGAAATTAGTGCAAGAGGTTCAGGAAGGAATCTTTTAAAAGACTTCCATCTACTGTGGTATTCCACCCGACCCCAGTGTGTATTACAACTTCACTCCCCTTTGGCTTCGATGTGCATAGCTAAAAAGTCTTACATTTTTTAGAACACTCTCCTGTCCTTTACCTCTCAGCGCACGCTCAGTGTTCTGTCATTGGCAGTGGGCTTGCTGTGACCATCCTTCCTGAGGCCCCGCCTTTCTGGGCTGTTCTGTATTGTGTGATGGTATTGGTGTGTTTGGTAGTGGTAGGTAAGAGAGAAAGTACTGTGGCTGTGTCATTGTAGTCATGTTTGATACTAGCAGCTAACACTGGTCACTCCAAAGCATTGCTTCTCTAGGAACATTGAATTTGTTAAAATAAGATATTTGAATTGTCCTAATTATATAATGACTGATTTGATTTAGAGGCCTTCAAATACATTCCATGTCCTCCCCAGTAGTTACTCTGTGGGAGTCCGTTGCCTTGATGCCAGGCATGTGGTCTGGTGTAGGTCATGAGTCTTTCTGCTTAACAGTAAGAGACGAACATGTTTCCAGGATGACTTTCTGGCCCAAACACCATGGAACTTCTAGGAAATTTCATTTATATGCTATTTAAATGCACAAAATAGACAGAATTTACCTGTTCGGTTTTTCTTTGCGGTTGATCAGTTTCAGCTTCCATGAGTGTCTCTTTTTGAACATGAGCCAGATTAGATTTTCAGAAATGACCTTTCGTTTGTCCTTTAAAGAAGGGGTTTATCACTGGTGGTAGCACAGCATTTGGCTGATCATTAGCACCTTTTCTATATTGGTGCTGTCCAGTGACTTGGTTTTCTCTCTTGTGCCTAGGGCTTGGGGAATGGAATGTCACTTTCCTCCATTTCTTGCCCTTTTCTCTTCCCTTTGCGTTCCATGTACACTGTGTTTACTCACTGAAATAGATTAGTCTAATCAAAGGCGATACGGAAAAAGGCTGGCAGTTGGTAAAACTGCAAGTCCATGAAGAAGATTGAGAGTCCAGTTGGGAGACCCACTTGGGAGGTCTGTAGATGCTGCCCAGCGGCCCCTGGGCTTGAGTTTGTCTCTGTCTGGAGTCTTTTACTGACTTCCCTAGCTGTGTGCACTCCTTCCCCTTGTCAGAAGCAAGCCTGTTGTCCGAGAAATTAGCTTCCTCAGAATCTGGTCCAGACAGAAATCACCCTCCTAAAGCCAGCTTTCTTTCCTGCTTTCTGAACCTTCTCATAGTGTCATCTGCTCCACAATCTTTGTGTTTTATCCCCTTGGCTCAAGCTATTTATATTCCCAAAGCAGACAGGACAGGGCCTTGTGATGACTTGCTGTGGTTACCTGGTGTCATCTTCTGTTTCCCCCACAGGAGAGGAAACAGCGGAGACCCCCATTGGTGCAGTTCCTGCACTAGGATGGAGGGAGGAGGGGAAAGTGGCAACAGTAGCCTAACATCCCCTTCTAAAAGCAGGTAGCATTTAGTTTTGTGTTTTGCTTAAATATTGAAGGCCTAAATAAAGAACTGGGAAAGGAAAAATGCCAGCAGTTTCCAGTGCTATCCAGATTACAGTATTTTTTTCTCTAGATATTACCCGTAGTTTTGAAGATCTGTCAAGAAAACACAGCTCTGGCTGCATTGTCTGCCTCCCCATCCTCCATGAGATTATTGTCCATCCTGGCCAAGCTGAAGATTTTTTCCTTCCTCTCCTGAGCACCTGTGTAACTCTTTGGTCCAGGCCTCTGTGTTGAGCATGTGCACACTGGTGAAAATCTGCAGGTGTTGAAGGCTTTGGACCATTGTGTTGTGCTCATTCCTCTGACTGGCGCTTGGAGAACATGCCACGGTCTGGGCTGGAAATTGACAATTTTAAGAAGGTTGTCACACAATTCTTGTTCAGAGGATAGTCTCAAAATGTGAATTTCTTTTTTTCTTTGAAGCATCTATTCTTCATCTTCCATTTGTATTCCGATGGAGGTGGGGGTGCGTTACTGGGGATCAAGCCCAGGGCCTTTGCATTGAGCTACATTCCTAGCCCTTCTTTAAATTTTCAGATAGGGCCTTAACTTACTAAGTTGTGCAGGCTGGTTTGAACTTTCTGTTATCCTGCCTCAGCCTCCCAGAATGCTGAGATGATGGGATTACAGGTCTGTGGTGCTGTGCTAGACTTAGATTCCAATTTTTAATACTCTGGCTCTTGCTCTGAATTTAACTAAAATTGCCATTCAGTAGGCTTTAAGTTTTAGCAAGCCCAGTTCTTTTCCTCCCTCCTAATTTGAGATGGTTGATGTGTTCAAGAAAACCACTTT
>RJWT010015971.1:0-20128 GCA_004365215.1 Cuniculus paca | reverse complement strand
CAAGCATAACATTCTGATTCCTCTAGTTCCACAGAGTCCTGTTGAGTTGAAGGCTGCTGTTACTTTTGGACTGTTCCTTCACAAATAAACAACTCACAGCAAAGGTCTCCTTGAAAATGGCAGTGGTGATTTTAAACATCATGGTGATCCACCTCCTCAACTCTAGATGTGTGGAGAACAGAGAGCCTGGTGTTGAGAGTAACACTATGAAGACTATTAAATAATCAGAAAATAAAACCTTTTGGAAAGGGCTAAAGGAAATAAGATATTTAGCCTGAAGAAGAGAAGGCTGAGGAATGACCTAATTATAAGCTTCAAGTACATGAAGAATTAATCTACAGCAGATGGTGACCAGCTGTTTTCAATTCCCATTGAATACAGTACAACAGAAAATTGGTTTAGAGGGTAATCGAAAGGATTTAGGATAGATAAAAGAAGGAATTTACTGGTTTTTGAGGGTCACAGAGGTTAAGAGGAGATAGGCTCTATTACTTGGGGAGGTGACAGCCGCTCCTTCTCTGAGATTTCCTGGCTGGCAACTGGTTTGTTCAAGTGCACTGAGGGGGAAAGAACTTCATTCTGTTGTTAAGAGAGTCAGCCCCGTTCTATGGTTATTCACCACACCTGTGTGTTCAAGTCATTTGGCGTCTCATCTTTGTGTTTTTGTTTTGCATGAGTCACTATGACCATTCAAAGTGGCATTCATCAAGTGTCAAAGGTATGTTGGGCATGATGAAAGAAAACTGCATACATTCCACTTTTTACCTCTAAAGTTTGCCATTTGACAGTTATAAGTATTTACTGAGTACCCTCTGTGTCAGGCAAAGGTGGGTAAAATATGGTTGTTCTCAATAGTAGAGTGCGTGTTGTAGAGAAATAGCAAGGGAACTATGTTGTGATCTCTTGAGGAGCTTAAAATACACACAAATACACATACACACACACACACACACACACACACACACACACATATCTTCTCCCTCCAGAGAATCTGATATATCTTTGGTGATTTATTACTCTAATACATTTTGCCAAATCAAAATTATCACCCACAAATTGGAAACTTACATTTTTTACTCTATAGTGTAAATTTTTTCAAATCATCTTCCAATATACGTTCACATACACACATATACGTATATGTATATATAAATTCATACACACAGAAGAGCACTTTACCATTATTTTTATATTTTGTAGTCTTTTATTTTATTCGAATGCTGATCAACACCCCTCAATTGTTTTTATAATCCTCTAATGGGTCATGACCCAGAGTTTAAAACACACTGCTGTGGGGAAGATCACAGCTTTGTTTCAGGTCTAAGGGCCAACAACTGATATATTCATCCCTCTGTCAAGGGGCAATAAGTAGGGTATGGAGTGACACTAGAAAAAAATAGGCCAGGGTTCTCTCAGCCTCTCTTGACCTTAACTAAAAGGGTGAAAAAAAACTTCTAAAAGTTTACACGTGATGTAGTCTAAGTTACCAAGAAGAGATGAGGACAGAAGCCCTCTTAGGTAAATCTAAGCTTGCTGAGATTGCTTTCTGTGCACCATGACTTCCTCAGGGTGTTGGGGGTGTTGGGGGTGAGACAGAGGTCATAACAAATAAGACATATTAAAGCCAGAAAAACATCAAGTATAGAGCAAGTCTCATGATATGACGTTCTAGTCACAGCTGTGTCACTAATGAGTGCAATGGATCCATGCAGGTCACTTAATGTCTCAGGAGAAAAAAAACAGCAAATTCAGCTGCAAATGACTGCAGGCATGGCCCATTCTAGTGATTGTTGCAAGCCAAAACATCTCTCTCAGCACAGCCCAAGGGGAGGTCTACCAGTCTGTTAGTCACCTTGACCTGAAATAAAGACTGCTAGCCAGCACTTTTCCTCACTACCTGAGGAGACTTCTTAAAATCATGACATAGGGTTGAGCAGCAAGCTTTTGTAGTGGAGGCAACATCAAGTATTAGCAAACAATCATCAGTAGATTATCAGTCAGTGAGTTGCCTTTGAAGAATGTAAGTTTAGATTTTTTATCTATAAAATGAAAATAATAGCAAGAGTGATTCTGGCTCTAGGCTGGGTCCTGCAGATACACCACAGTCAGCGTGTAAAGTTCCTGATTTGTTTTACTACAGCTGCTTGGGCACACCCATTGGCTCAGAGCACGGGAAAAGGTCAAGGCTGAGCAGTCCAAGGGGGATATATCTATATATTCATATGTGAATATAGTTCTAAAATCAGATCATATACTCAGATAAATCATAACACCTTCTCTCAGTGAGCACACAGATCAGTAGGAATAATCAGAAGGAAATAGATAACTGAAGCAAAGCATTATGTAGGTATCATGGGCAATAAGAAATGAGACCATCTGATTCTAACCACCTCTTACATTTCCAGTTTGCCCTGTCTAACACTGGTTCTCAATCAAGGGTTGCCCAGCAACTGCTTTGATTTATATCTAAATGTTCCCCTAAAGCCTCTTGTGCTCATAGGTAGGACTTTTGGAAGGTGTTTTGGTCAGAGGAGTGTGTACTCATTGGTGCACTTATCCACAGATAAGTTTATAGCTAAATGTAGTGTTGGGCACTAAAGCCTGGTGTAAGGGGGTGAGTCACTGGGGGTGAGTCCTGGAAGGGTCTATCTCCCTCCTCCCTCCCTGATCACTCTCTGCTTCTGCCTGCCATGCCCCAAGCGAGCCCCATCTGCTGCACACCTCTCTGCCAAGCCACCCAGCCTTAGAGCCAACTGACCAGGGACTGAAATCTTCACAAACTGTGAGCCAAAATGAACGTTTTCTCCTTTAATTTGTGGGTGTCAAGTATACTGTTATCAGGTGTGGGGAAGGATAGAGGGTGTCTTGGCAGGTCTCCTGATCATTATAAAGTTTACATTCTAATGATAGAAATAGGAAATAGACCAATACACAATATAATGCTACGTGATAGGAAGAGTTTAAACACTAACAAAGAAAAGTAAGAAGTCAGAGAACAATTTGGTGGAGGGGTAGTTATTTTATGTAGTGGGGTGGTCACTGAAAACCTCCCTGTAGACTAAATATTTGAGTGAATACTGGCATAAAGTTGAGGAGAGAACCACATAAAAATCAGTGAGATGAGCATGTCAGGCAGAAAAAATAGCAAATACAAAGAATCTGCATCCAGAGTCTGCTTGACCAGTTGTAGGAACTATCGAACTGGAGCAGAAGAGTGACAGGGGATGAACTTGGAGAGTTAGAGCAGAGTTCTACAGACCGCAATAAAAACCAAATTTTATATTAAACACAATAGAAAACCATGAGAAAATTTTAAACAGGGAGTGACATGACCTAACTAACATTTTTTAAAGATCGGTATGTGGAAAATAAATTGAAGAAGCAAAGGTAGAAGAAGAGCATCCAAATTTGAAAAGGGACACCTGATTGGCCAAATACAGGCTGCGCACCTACACTACAGCTAAGGATGGGAAGAGCAAGCACTTGGCTTCCGAAGTGAAGGACAGAATCCAGACAAGGTGCAGACAGTGGCACCCAATCCCAGAAGAAAAAGGAGTCAAGAATGGTATTTGTTTTGATCATCGCCGAATCCCCAGGAGGACCAACATTATTTCTATTAATGCCTTAAATAAATATTCATTCAATTATCAAATTGATGAGTGAGCTGCAAATACAAAGCTTTTCATGATCTTTGCCAGACAGAGCATTTGTAGTGGAAGAATGAGAGCAAGTTTAATCACAATCAGCTAAAATGTGAATGAGAATGAGAACACAGAAAAATCAAACATATAACTTTCATCACAGAAAGACAGATGATTATAGGTCACTCTAGTGTTTGGATTAGGGCATTGTTTCTCTCCCTCATCCTCTTATTTTCTTGCTTGCTGGCTTGCTTGCTTGGTTGATTGATTGCTTAAGAAAGGTGGATTTAGCTGGGCATGGTTGTGCATTCCTGTAATTCCAGCACCTGGGAAGCTGATGCAGGAAGATCACCACAAGTTCATAGCTAAACCCTGTCTCAAAAAATACCAAAAAAAAAAGGTGGGCTTCAGCCCATTTCTTTAGTGAGTGAAGACTGTTGAGAGGGAAGTGTTAAAAATAGAGAAGAAATCATGAGATAATCTCATGGAAAACTGAGAGGATACTGGATTAACAGCTCAGACAGATGGAATGATGAAGAACTCAAAAAAGAGTAACTCCAAGGCTTGAGGGAGATATTTTTGTGGAAAAAGACAAAAGAAAGTTGATAAATGTCAAGGTGGAAGTTTTGAGAACGCTTTCTTCTAACCTGAATTTTATCTGTAGTCTAAGAAAAGAAATGAAAGTGAGGCCATCTGTAAACTTTAGGCCCGCCACCCCCACAAGATACCACCCTCATTTTGACATAAGTTAAAGTTTTGCTAACTCACTAAAAGAACACAGAACCCACTGAGAGCTGTTATGTCCATAGTTACAGTTTACTTCATTGAAAGGATACAAATTAAGACCAACCAAGGAAAGTACAGGAGCAGAGTCTAGGAGGATCCAAACACTGCATGAGATTCAGAAGTCTTCTCATGGATACTCCTTTAGGAAACTACATGACAACATAAAGGGTATGATCTACCAGGAAGCCCACCCAAGCCAATAGAATCACAGTTTTATTGGGGCTTATTCACCTACTGCCCATGCAGATGACTTTTAGTCCAGGTCTTCCCAAGAGAAAAATTATTGTCTTTAGTTTCCAGCTCTGCCAGAAGCAAAACTGATGCACTATGGATCAGAGCTCCCATCATAAACCACACAGTTTGACTGTCTGGTGGCCAAAGCTCTTGGGTAAACAAAGACATTCCCATCCTGCAGAATATTATGAGAGCCTAGAGAGTTTATCCAAGTAGCTGAAGACAAAGGCCAGAACTCTCTTGAGTAAAGTTAATTTCTTCACAATACCAAAGTAAAATATTGATAAAGTATAGAATAAGAAAAAAGATAGGAAACTTTAAAAGAGTAAAATTTTGAATAGCATAGGAAACAAAAAGACAGACGATGAGAAAAAGACAGCATAAAAATGGAAGAGTGGCCAGCTGGGATGATTTGTATTGGGCAAGAGTACTGACATGACTCATGACCACTGTGCAGACCAGGTGCTTCTCAGCAATCAGCCAAGGAGCTACGCAATGCATTGCCATAAATAAAGTATGATCCAATAGCATCCCCTGGAGTGGCCCCACTCAGCAGTGCTGATGCTGCCTTAGGTGGCTCTAATGACAAGATACCACCTATTCCACAAGTACACCTGGGCCATCAGTACCCTATTCATAAGAAATAAACTGACATCCTGCCTGCTATAAATGTCAGGCTTAGCAAATTTAGGCTCTTACATCATACTAACACAAGTTGAGTTAGATCAACATTCTTTTGAGAACCCACTGACAGAAATGCATCATTCTAGGCTCTGATTACCTAATGGCAAAAGACAAAATTACAATGCTTTAGTTTAAAGACCTTAATCAGCTTTATTTGTGGCCCTTAAATCAAGCAATATTTTATTTCATAAAATAGAGTAAGTGTTCCAACAAGCTGAGCCGAGGAGTTTGTTTTCATAGAAATGAACTGGAAAAAGAGAACAAAAGGAAGATTGGCTGTTGCACAGTTATTTTTCTTATAAAGTAGGAACATAGAGGCAGACAATAGAAAAATATTTGATTGTTTAGTATCAAATTACCTCAAGTTCCTTTTGTGTATGTGAGAATTAAAGCCGAGGGTTTGGGAAATTTAGCTATTATCTTTTTTCTGATTTATTGGAAAGTCAGACAGCACTTAGTTTTAGTTAGGCAATGAGGAACTTTAGCACTGCCTAATTTTTGGTCACCCTTTTGGTTTTTAGTCTCTTCTGTTGGGGCCTAGTGCAAGAGTCTAGTTCAAAACAATGGCCTCACATAATTTTTTAACATTATTCTCAACTAGCTCCCAATCTAAATAGGAAGATAACACATAAACAATACAGAATTTTATAATGAAAGCACAAGTTTTAATATTAAAAACAACAAACCCACACTGAATGAGGAATATATGATATGACTCAAGAAGAGATTTCTAAGACTTACTTACCACTGTATACACAACTCCCAGTAACAACTGGCACATACCAGGTATGAAATATACACTCGTTAAGTGATTGAATACATGAATGAAATATTTTTAAACATGTAAATATATACATAAGCCTAAAATACAATTAACAAAAAGAAATAATTAGCCGGGCATGGTGGCTCACTCCTGTAATCCCAGCACCTGGGAGGCTGAGGCAGGAGGATCATTGTGAGTTCGAGACCAGCCTGGGCTACAAAGTGAGCTCAAGGCCAGCCTGAACCACATAGTGAGACCCTGGCTCAAAACAACAAGGGCCAGGGATTTGGCTCAGTGGCCTAAGTGCCTGCCTGGCAAATGCAAGGTCATGAGTTCAATCCCTGGTGCCGCAAAAAAATAATAATAATAATAATAATTAAAATGTAGTGAGATAATCCAATTCATTGTTTTCTACTCATCCTTTCCCACTTGAGAATGCTAATGGTCATAGGCAGGAGTAGAGATCTAACTTGCAGCCATATCTTCTTCCTTAACACACTGATTTTTCATGCTCTAATTTATAACTGAGTTGAATACTACTTTGTTATTTTTGCACTATTATCATTATTGCACAGATTTGGACCATGCGACAGTCACTAGCCATGAAACTTCTTTCAAAATGAGGGATCTGAGAAAAACCTCTCTGTCTACACATGGAACTAAACAAAAAAGCAGGTATAGCTATCCCATGTTCAAACTGGACTTCAGCCAAACCTAATTATAACAGGCAAAGAAGGCCACAACTTATTGGTTAAGGGACAACTCAATAGAGAAAGATAACAATTGTTATCCTATATGCACTTAACAATGGTGTACCCAACTTCGTAAAACAAATACTAAAGAATATAAAAGCCAGATGAACATGAACAAATCATAGTTGGGAACCTTAATATCTCACTATCATAAACAGAAGAACTAAACAAAAAATCAACAAGTAACAGAGTTGAATAAAACCTTTGAACAAATGGACTTAATAGATACCAATAGAGTGTTCCACCCAGTAACAACATGCACATTCTTAGCACACCATAGAACTTTCTCCAAAACAGACCACATACTAGTCAATAAAGCAACCTTAAGTAAATGTAAAAGAATTGAATTATACAATGCACATTATCAGATCACAATGCTATGAAAGTAGAAGTCAACAACAAAAAATACAAATTATGTAAATACATGGAAACTAAACAATACACTTTTAAATAAAAATAAGTTACAAAAGAAATGAGATAATTTCTAGAACTAAACAATAAGGCCAGTACAACACACCAGAACATATGGGACACAAAGAAAACCATCTTAGTAACTTTTCATGTTACTGAAACAAAATACTCAGCACCTAAAGTTAAAGAAAGAAATGTTTATTTTTGCCTCACAGTTAGGAGGTAGTAGAAGGAAAACAGCAGCAAGAAACAAGTAACACAGCAGCCACCTTTCTGTCCATTTATTCTATTCAGGCTACCCACTCTTAGGGCAGGCAGTATTCACACCCAGGGTGAGGGACCCTTAATCCTAATCCCATAATTAACACATAATTAACCCCAGTATCACACACTCTAGATCGAGCCACATCCAAAAAGCCTCAACTATGATCACATCTAGATACAAACCGTAACACAGTCCTACAAGGGAACTTTTAGGAGAGAATGCCTACAAACACAGAGTGAACCTAAATATTTAATAATGCACATAAAAGTCCTAGAAAAATGAACAATCCAAACAAAATGCTAGTACAAAGAAGAATATTATAAAATTTGGAGCAGAAGTCAATGAAGTTGAGGCCAAAGAAAAAAATTTTAAATGAATCAAAGAGCAGGTCTTGGAATGACTCATACTTGGTCACGATGTGTGATCTTTTTGATGAGAAGGATCCAACCAAAAAAGAGAACTACAGGTCAATCTCTTTAATGAACATAGATGCAAAAATCCTCAATGAGATACTGGTAAACAGAATGCAGCAAATCATCAAGAGGATTAAACATCATGACCAAGTAGGATTCACCCCAGGAATGAAGGGATGGTTCGACATATGGAAATCAATAAATGTAATATATTACATTAACAGAACCAAGAACAAAAACCACATGACTACCTCAATAGATGCAGAAAAGGCATTTCATACAGTTCAGCATTCATTCACAACAAAAACCTTATAGAAAATTGGAATACGAAGTCATTATTTCAATCTAATAAAAGTCATCTATGACAAACCAATATCCAACATCACACTAAATGGACAAAAACTGAAAGCTTTCACTCCAAAATCGGGAACAAGACAAGGATGACTATTGTCACCACTTTTATTCAATATAGTTCTAGAAACATTAGCCAGAGCAATTAGACAAAAGAAAGAAATAAAAGGAATGACGACAGGAAAAGAAGAAGTTAAATTATCATTATTTGCAGTTGACATGATACTCTACACAGAAGACCTCAAAAACTCCACCTTTATAATTTGTGGCCCCCAATACATATTAGGTAAAAATGTCAGTAAATATCAGTAAGTTAATAAAAGTTCTCAATAAATGTAATTAGATCAATTGAAAATATGTGTGAAAAATAAATGACCCTTTCATGCCTATGTTTCATTGTCCACAAAAATTAAGTTCAAATGGATCACAAATCTACATTTGAAAGGTCAAAGTCCAAAGTGTCTAGAACAAAGTATAGTAATCTATCTATACAACTTTGAGACAGACAAAGCTGAGACAAGATGTAAAGGTATACGCCAAAAAAGGAAAAATCATACATGAAATTTCACCAAAATTAAAAACTTCTCATTAAAGGATAAAGATAAATCACAGACGTGGTGGCACACATTTGTAATCCCAGCACTTAAGAGACTGAGGCAAGAAGATCACCACAAGTCTGAGCCCAGTCTAAACTATACAACCATTTATTCTGTTCTGCTTTGTTTGATATTATTGTGCCTAATGGTATGGGAAGTTATTTTGAAAATAGCAAGAGGCATCATGGTAGCCATTGTTGGTTTCCTTTTATTTTGTTTTGAAGTCTTGTATCACATTCATTGTTTTGTTTTGATTGACTCTATTCTGTTTTATTTCTTTTGGTCTTATTCTATTCAAAATAAAAAAATAATAAAAATCAACTGTACAACTAGAACCTGTCTCTAAAAAAAAATGAAAAATTGAAAAAAAACAGAAAAAAAGGTTTTGAAAAAATAAAACACCCAACCAATAAAATAAAATAAAATCCAAAGAGAAGATAAAAAATCCAACACTAAGAGAAAATTTTTGAATAGCCAATAAGCACTGTAAGCATAGGAAACAGTACTCAACAATATTAGTGAGCAGGTAAGTGTAAATTGATGCCAACACAAGATACAAGTAATATACATTCACCAAAAAGGTTAAATTTAATATTGATAATGTCAAGTGTTGACTAAGATATAAAAGAACTGGAATTTTCACTGATTGTTGATAGGAGTATAAAATAATATGAGCACTTGGGACAGTCAAAATTTTCTAATAAAGTTAAATATCCCTGTGCTCTTCGTGGGCTTACTGAGGAAGCTAAATGAAATGAGGGTATAACCCCTTGGTTCACAGCAAATTTTCAGTGAACATTTGTAAGAACAGTAGTGGTATCTTACACTTGTAAATTATCCTCCAATTACAATTGAGCTTAACTAATCCCTTGAAGTGTTGCTGTAGAATCACTTTCTGACCATTACTGGTAGCTTATTCTAAATGTTTTTATGATGATCTCATTGCAGTTTTTTGTTGTCGTTTATTTAGGGATTTCGTTATTTTGATTTGGGGCTTTGTTTTTGTCGTTTGAGATACTGAGGATCGAACCCAGTAACTTCATTGTGAGGTACATTCCCAGTCCCTATATATATTTTTTTTTTCTTGAGACAGGGTTTCTGTAAATTGCTAAATTACCCACGGTGGGCTCAGACTTGAGCTCCTTCTGTCCTGGCCTCCCAGTGTGCTGGTGAGGTAGGAAATTAGTTAGGGTGTGGCAAAGTGGCTGGGCAGGTGAGCATGACCTGTCAATCATGGAGATCCAGGACACATGAACAGGACACCTTCTGAGCCCTGTACCTGGTAACAACCAGACAATGCTATCCTCAATTCTTCTGGCACAAAATCAAGCAGGTTTTTGATAGAACAGCCTAGATCTGACATCAGAAGGGGGATAGAAAAGATGTCATCCATCTTGACCACTGTAAACCTTTTCACTGGCCCATTCCTGCACTCCGCAGAACATACTCCTTTTCCTGCCTTTAATACTTCTAACAAATACAAAATATTGCTGCCTAATTTCTTGTCCAATTCTTTGTTCAGGACAATAAGAGCCTGGAAAACAACCCTGGTAAAACTGGAATTTCAGGCATACACTACCACACTCCACTTTGTGGTTGTTTGTATTTTGAGATAGGTTTTGCTAGGTTGCCTGGACTGGAGTTGAAGAATAGCTGGGATTAGAGTCATGTGCCACTACCCCAAGCTACTGTTTTGATGGAAATCAAGCATTTAACTTTCAGGGTATTTTTAATCACCAAGAATTAGGCAAAACATATACCCATTTCCTAGGGAAAAGAGTTAAAGAATTAAGAATGGAATGAAGACGAGAGTCAGTATACATGCTTCACATATTATTTGATAAAGTCATTTTCACATTTTGATGCATCCAGATATTCCAACATTTCAAAATATCTGAATCAAAATGTACTGCTTCCATTTCTAGTCACCTACACTGGGAGGTGTCCTGATAAAGCACTATGGATTCTATGAAGATGAGTAAGCAAACAAATTTGCAAGTGACCAATATCGTATATGGTCCCAGAAAGTGCTGTCAGTTAACTCAAGAAAATTATGAGCTCACCCAAAATAGATGCAAGTTTTCTGGGCCATCTATGAATGTCACATTGATCTTGTTTCAGAAGTCCTTAAGGCCACAAACAGGTTAATAATTCAACTTTAAGGATTCTTTCAAAAACCCCACAGACTTCCAGATATCTGTGAAAGTCCTTGAACTCACATGGAAAAAGCCATTGTTATATCACTATGTACTTATTCTAGGATGGGAATTCATAAATTTCATTAAACTCTTATACAGTTCTGTAACTCAAAAAATTGATCATGGTGGCACATGCCTGTAAACTCAGTTAATCAAATAGCTGAGACAGAATCACAAATTCAAGGCCATTGCATTTTGAAACATTGTCTCAAAATAAAAAGGGATGTGGATGTAGCTCAGTAGTAGAGTACTTACCCAGCATGCATGATGCTTTGAGTTGATTCAATGTGTCACACACACATACACACACACAAAATTCTTCTAAATTTGTTCTAATTGTTACTCAGGTTTATCTAAGACCTCTCATTACTCATTTAATTGAGAGTTAGTTATAAGGTTAATAGTAGAAAGCCTTAAAAATCACACAGATGAACAAAAGTTATTGGGGACCCCTGCAGTGAGTCCTCAGTTTCCAGCAAGGTGTTATGGCACAGGATGAATAGAAAGAGCAAGAGACAAAATAGCAACGTGATGGGAATCTAGGATGGCCAGTTATTCATGGGGAACAAAAGGCCGTGAGGCAGCCAGAACCTCGGTATTTATTGATCACATTTACAATGAGGAAAATGGTGAGGGAATTATCAGATGATTCAGAGGGCACAGGTCATCTTATGCTAATGAGGATCTTGTGTTGAAGAGGACAGTGGAGAGAAATGACAGGTTAACAAGAAGCTTGTCTTTTCCCCCCAGGTGAAACCTTTTTTTTTATTATTATTACTACTCAGTTTTCTAGGAACCAGGATGCCTTCAGCTGATGTAATCTTGCCCTGAAGTATCACAGCATCATGAGACAGTTGAGGCCTCAACTGTGACCAGAGGCACATGGAATTATGTTACCACATACCATAGTTGGCTCACATGGTAAGATACTAGACCTTGGACAAGGCCTAATTATGAAATGATTTTTCCCCAAAAATTACATAGAGTGGCCCAAGACAAAAAGGTATTAATCAGATAGCTTGGTTCTATTTGTTCCAGACTATGGCTTCAGTATTCATTCTCTGAGTAGGTCCACATAATTCTGTGGGTCAGTATGAAATTGAACCATAAGTATAAAGTTTAATTGACTTTTCTCTTATTTAAGCATGTTAATAGTGAAATTAGATTTCACCTTACCTACTAAATAGCCTAAGCCATTTATTACTATATGATTTGAGCTATTTAAACTGTGCCTCAGTTTCCTTACTTATGAAATAAGAACATAACAAAACTTACCAAAGTGTTTTTATGATGAATTTACATGTATAACACACTAGCCAATTACCTGGCACAAAGTAAATGACATAGAAATGATCAATAAATAAAAACTTTAGCATTATTTTCAAAGCTCATGGATTTATGCTCATTTGCATTGTGGAATATGTGCAATTGAAATTCTTGACAAACTCTCAGAAACTCATTTATTAAAAGTTTAGATGTAAAATTTAGTGTTTAAGGTAGTTTATCTAAAGGGTAGATAATCCGTCCATTTCTTAGATAATCTAAATTATGTCTCTGAGTTAGATTAAATCACCAATGAGATTTACGCTTTGTCATACCATCTTGGCACCTAGACAAATTGCTTTTGCTGAATTTTTGCCTGTTCATGTCCCTGCCTTACCTAGAGAGACCCATTTAAATGTCATCTCCCTGTGTATTTTTTAGGGATATCAATGAGATACTGTTCCCTCTAAAAGACACCATTGGTATCCTATCTGGAATCCTTTCCATGCTGTGCATGTAACAAATTGCTTTTGACTGACCAGAGCCTTCTTACGTAAAGATGTCTGGCAGATGACATGCTTTACCCTAATCTGGTATATAAAAGTTCAGATCTCCTTGCCTCAAGGCAGAACAATCTCATGGTGCTGCTCAGACTCTAGAGCCTAGCCAGCAGTCAGGTTGCCTTCGCAGCTGAAATCATATCTTTGCTATTCCACGCTGCTTTCCTCCCTTTCTTCAGGCTTTCTCCTGAGGGTACTCCCTCACTGAATCATTTGTGAAATCCCATATTTGAATCCACTTCTGGCCAACATAACTTTAGACGTCCATTATGCATTATAATATTGTATACTAGGAGTACAGGTCAGGTTTTTATCCCAAGCTTTAGTGTCAGAAACTATTGTGCTCTCAATAAGTTTTCATTTCTATGTTATGAACCATTTGAATCTCTTAATCAAAGTGGTTCCCAGCAGGAGACCAAGATGGCAGAGCAGTAAACAGTAGAAAAAACAGGCTTTCTCAGAGTTGCCATCCAAATGCTGGAATATAGTATTGTGCAGAAGACAAGAAGGAGGGAAGTGGGTCCACTGGACCTAGGAAGAATCTGAAGTGCAAATTGAAGCCCACAAAAAGAGTGAAGAGAAAAACTTCAACAAAGAAGGTGGTAGCCAGCAGTGCCTTCTCCTCTCATGCAGTGAGACGGGACTCACTGCATGAGAGGAGCAGCTCAAATCTGTAGATGCACAGCCACAGTGGCAGTGATGACTGGAGACCCCAGAGACCTCTGCAGAGAGAGGCAGCAGTGGAGAGGAACAGCAGACATGGAGGACTGCACTAGCTGGCCACCACAGAGGACTTAGTCCTCCTGAGGGAAAGAGCAATTGGTCAGGAGCCTTTTTGGAGATGGGCCAGCTGAACTCAGAACCCATAACTGCTGCCAGTTCCATCCAGCAGCTTCCACTTGGGCTCAAACCACAGAAATTGCTTGGGTGGCAACAACCCAAATGTGTCTGGTATTGGGGCAGTCCTGCTGAGATTATCCACTACCCCACCAAAAGCTACTGCTGGCTTGCTGGAATAGATGGGTATGATTTGGGACTCTTGTCTTCACAGGTTGTCTACTACTGAAACCAGACAAAATCCTGGATGCAAATTGTTTTTCTTTCTTTTTTTTCCTTCTTTTTCTCTTTCTCCTTCATTATTTTTATATGAGTGTAAATGTAGTTCTTAGCATCTTTGTGGGTGTGGTCTGTTCTGTTCTTCCTCTTATGTCTTCCATCTCTTCCTCTTATGTCTTCCATCTCTTTTTCTCCTTCAGTCTTCTGCACTAGTTTCCCAAAGTTGGCATGATCTCCTTTATCCTCCAACCTTATTTCTAATCACTTCCTCTTCTTCCAATTCCCTATTTTTTTCCTCAATCTATTTTAAATTCTAACCCCTGAGGGCAAATTAACACAGTAAGGACTTATATGAGTGTATATAATTTTCTGATCTGTCTTACATTTTGTTATACAATCATGAATCCAGTTCATATGGTTAAAAGTGGTAAATTAAGGGTTAGTTCAGTTTGTCATTTTCTAGGTTGTGTTTGATGCTGTTGGTACCACTATAGCCAAAACTGACATAATTGTTCTAAACAGCAACTTCTCATTTCCAAGGTAAGACCTTCCAACAGACTGAAAACACAAAAACCAGCTACACCTGGAAAATACCTCAGAGAAGTGGTTATCACCTAAGGGTCCTAAATACTAACAATAAAGCAACCCACCATAGGCAATTTACAAGCATCACCCCAGGAATTAAACTAAAACAACAGATAAAAGAAAATTAGAAGACACCTAAGCAAAATATAACCCCAGACATTCAGTTCACCAAAGGCAAGTCCAGGGGGCAATGATGTGGGACAATCTGAAAGCCCCCTACCAGGCCTCTCTGAAGTGGTAACAACAAAGTCATTGAATGAGGATCTAGAAAAAATGAAATCAGAAATAATTTCTCATATAACTACAGAGGTTACCAAAATACACACCATGATTAGTGATTTTAAAGCAGAAACAGACAAAAAAAATTGAGCTTAAGAAAACTATGGAAGGAGCCGGGCATGGTGGCACACTCCTGTAACCCCAGCATTCAGGAGGTTGAGGCAGGAGGATTATGGTGAGTTTGAGACCAACCTGGGCTACAAAATGAGCCCAAGGCCAGCCTGACCTGCATAGCGACACCCTGTCTCAAAAAGGCAAAAAAAAAAACCAACTATGGAAGTTCAGCATAGGAAAGAAATGGAATCTATAAAGCAGATTCAAGCGGACATCCAGGAGAATAAAAATGCCATTGAAAGTATCTGAAGCAGATTACGCTAATGTGAGTACAGGATCTCCAATATTAAAGACAGGTTTGCAGTTTGTGATCAGGAAAAGAAATATTTCTCAAAAATAGTAGGGGATCATGAGAAATGAATCCAGCAGCTGCTGGATGAGACAAAGAAGAATAACCCAAAACTGGTTGGAGTCAATGAAACAGCAGGAGATATCATAAATGACATTAAAAAAATGTTCACAGACATCCTGACAAACTTTCCTGGTAGAGAAAAAGAATTTGACGTACAAATAAAAGAGGGATATAGGACTCCAATTAGCCATGACTTAAAAAATCTACAGTCAGGCATATCATAGTCAAGATTTCAGAAATTCAACACAAAAATAGAATCTTAAAAGCTATTAGAGAAAAGAAACAAATCATCTATAAAGGAAAGCCCATCAGAATCACTGCTGACTTCTCAGCACAAACTCTCAAGTCAAAGAGAGTTTGGAGTGAAGTACTCCAGGATTTAAAGAAAAACAACTTTCAATCGAGATTGATGTATCCCACAAAACTATCTTTCAGAATTGATGGAGAAATAAGATACTTCCATGACAAATAACATCTGAGGAAATTTATGATCATCAAACCAACACTCCAAAATGTTCTGAAGCACATTCTAGAAAGACATAATAAGGACTACAGCTCCATGAACCCCAACAGAAGTAATCCACCAGGGAAGGCAAACAGTTAGAGGGAGGGGAAAAATGGGAGGGGAAACAACAGGAAAATAACATGACAAGAATAAGTCAATCCATATCACTTATAACCATCAATGTTAATGGTCTTCATTCACCAATCAAAAGACATAGACTGGCAGAATGGATCAAGAATCAAGATCCAACAGTACGCTACATACAAGTAACACATTTAATTCAAAAAGAAATTCACAGACTGAAAGTCAAAGGATAGAAAACAATACTATATGAAATATTAGAACAAAACCAAACTTTCGAACAAATGGACTTAGTAGATGTCTATAGAGTGTTCCACCCAACAAGATCAGAATACACATTCATCACAGCTGCACATGAGACATTCTCCAAAATAGACTATATACTGTCTCATATAACATGCTTAAGTAAATGCAAAGGAAGTGAAATTGCCATGCAAACAATCATACCACAGTGCAATAAAAACCACAAGAACTTCAAAAAGAAACCACAAGAACTTCATTAACACATGGAAATTAAATAGCACCCTACTAAACAACCAATGGGTCACAGATGAAATTAAACAAAAAAATACAGTTTTTATAGTTGAATGATAATGACAATACAACATACCAGAACTTATTTGACATGATGAAAGCAGTCTTAAGAGGGAAATTTATAGCAGTAAATACCCATATTAGGAAAACAGAACAAGCATATATAAACAACTTAATGATGAACATCACACTCCTAGAAAAATAAGAGCAGGCTAAGCCCAAAAGCTCATATGAGGAGAGAAATCATAAAGATCAGAGCAGAAATTAACACACTGAAGACTGAAAAAAAAAAAACAAAGAATCAATGAATTGATGAGTTTGTTCTTTGAAAGATTAAATAAAATTGACAAGTCCTTAGCCAACCTTATCAAAAAAAGAAAAGAGTCAAATCCACACAACTAGGGATGAAAAGGGTGAAATCACAACAGATCCTGCAGAAATCCAAAGGATCATCTATACCTACTTTGAAAACTTGTATTCTAATAAGATGGAAAACACAGAAGAAATGGAAAGATTCCTAGATGCATATGAATTACCAAAGCTGAATCAAGAAGATATAACAATTCTAAATAAACCAAAGCAATCAATGAAATCAAAGATGCAATTAAAAACCTATCAACAATGAAAAACCCAGATCCTGACAAATTCACTGCTGAAGAAACTTAGAGAAGACATAACACCACTACTTCTGAAACTCTTTAAAGAAATTGAAAGGGAAGCAATACTCCCAAATTCATTCCTGGAAGCAAGTATTACCCTGATACCAAACACAGAGGAAGACTCAACTAAGAAAGAGAATTAGAGGCCAATTTCCCTCATGAATGTAGATGCAAAAATCCTTAATAAGATACTGGCAAACAGAATGCAGCAAATCATCAAGAAGATTATACGCCACTATCAAGTGGGATTCACCCCAGGGATGCAGGGATGGTTCAACATACATAAATCCATAAATGTAATACACCATATTAACAGAGCCAAGGACAAAAATCATACAATCATCTCAATAGATGCAGAAAAAGCTTTTAGCAAAGTCCAGCACCCATTCATGATAAAAACCCTACAGAAAATTGGAACAGATAGCCTTTATCTCAATCTGATAAAAGCCATCTACAACAAACCAACTGCCAACATCACATTAAATGGACAAAAACTGAAAACCATCTCTCTAAAATCAGGAACAAGAGAAGGATGTCCATTGCCTCTACTCTTATTTCATATAATCCTGGAAACTTTAACTGGAGCAATTAGAAAAGAAAAAGGAATAAGTATAGGAAAGGAAGAAGTTAAACTATCATTATTTGCAGATGATACTCTACATAGAAGACCCCAAAAACTCCACCAAAAGACTACTAGATTTAATAAGAAAATACAGTAATGTAGCTGGATACAAAGTGAACATGCAAAAATCAATAGCTTTCCAGTCCACAAATAACAAACTCACTGAGAGAGCAATCAGGGAAACAATACTTTTCACAATAGCATCCAAAAAATGAAACACCTAGGAATCAACCTAACAAAGGATGTAAAAGACCTCTATATTGAAAACTACAGTACTCTGAAAAAGGAGATTGAAGAGGATATTAGAAAATGGAGTGATACCCCGTGCTTTTGGGTAAGAAGAACCAATATAGTGAAAATGGTCATACTTCCAAAACTGTTATACAGATTCAATGCAATCCCAATCAAAATTGCAATGGCATATCTCACAGAATTAGAGAAAACAATCCTAAAATTCATCTGGAACCAGAAGAGACCTAGAATAGCAAAGGCAATTCTAGGCAACAAAGACAAGACAGGGGCATCACAATGCCTGACTTGAAATTATACTATAAAACTACTGTGATACTGGCAAAAAATAAAAACCAGACCCTAAGATCAGTGCAACAGATTAGAAGATACAGAAACAACTCCAGACACACTAAGCCACCTTATCTTTGACAAAGGTGCCAAACACATTCACTGAAAGAAAGATAGCCTGTTTAATAAATGGTGTGGGAAAAACTGGCTCAACACATTCCGAAGATTAAAATTGGACCCATATCTTTCACCATGCACTAAGCTAAAATTGGAATGAATCAAAGATCTTCTATTAAAACAGAAACCTTAAATCTGCTAGAAGATAGAGTAGGTAAAACTCTTGAGGACACTGGTGTAGGCAAAGACTTTACGAACAAAATTCTGATTGCACAAGAACTATCACAAAGAATCAACAACTGGAATCTCATCCTATTGAAAAGCTTTTTCACAGCAAGAGAAACCACAACAGAGTGAAGAGATGACCCACAATGTGGAAAAAATGCCAACTGTACCTCAGACAAAGGATTACTACCGAGAGCATATAAAGAAAAATCAGCCCTCCCAGATTTAAAGACTCAATCCATAAATGGGCATCTGAGATGAATACACACTTCTCAGAAGAAGAAATACAAACAGCAAATAAATATATGAAAAAATATCCAACATCGCTGGTCAATGCAAATTAAAACATTGAGATTCCACCTCACCACAGAAAGAATGGCCATTTATTATCAAGAAATCAACTAATAACAAATGCTAGAGGGGCTGTGAGGAAAAAGGAATGCTTCTCCACTCTTGGTGGGAGTGTAGACTGGTGAAACCACTGTGGAAATCAGTGTGAAGATTCCTCAAAAACTAGGATTGAAGGTCTCATTTGACCCAGCTATTCTAAGTATTTTCCCAGAAGAATTAAAAACATCATACTACAGTGGTATATGTGCACCCATGTTCATAGCAGCATAATTTGTAATACCTGAATCTTGAAAACAACACAAATGCCCATCAATTGAGGAATGCATTTTAAAAATGTGGTATTTTTATATAATAAGCTACTACTTAGCCATAAAAAAGGATAAACTGGAGACTTTTATAGGTAAATGGATGCAACTAGAGACCATACTCATAAGTGAAATAAATCAGACACATATGTGTAAACATTGTTGTCTCACTAGTGTGAGAAGCTGAAAGAAGCAGCATTATATATATGTATGTGTGTATATATATATATATATATATATATATAAAAAGATAGTTAAGATAGCTATACTACTGATTTCTCTGAGTTCATTGAAGAGAAAAATTTGTGCTGATATTGTTCAGACAACAGAATGCAGATGGCTTGTGCTGTGAGTGAATGATTTGGGAATGATAACGCACAATGTATGTACTATTGTTGCCCCATGATTGACGTGTTTGAAAGTTTGTGTTATTTTTTTTCCTCTTTGAAATAAAATGGATTTGGAGGGGAAAAGTGGTTCCCTCTTTACTTTGGTTGCCAGGAGTCTCAGAAGCAACTTTTAATCCAGTTCTGTTGTATTTTTGAGTAAAAACTTTACCTATATGTAGCTTTTCTTTTTTTTTTTTACTTTTTTATATATTTTAGTTCTTTTGCCAAAACCACTCAACCAATTAATATATGCTTTGAACTAGGTAAAATGTAAATAAACTTTAAAAGAAGTCGTGATTAGTTTCCTAATTTTTGTTGTGCAGTGTTGGGAGCTGTTGAAGCTGGAAATTGACCATACTTGCAAGGCTGGAGCACCAGGAACAAAGAGTGCTTGGGCAAGCCATATGAGGAAGCTGCTTCAGCCCAGAAAACACCTGGCCCCAAGACAATTCTAACAGTGGGTTGCTAGGACAACAGAGTGTCATGTGACATTAAGTTGCTAAAATGTATAAATTAAC